>CAJNOP010000958.1:0-56525 GCA_905250075.1 Rotaria sp. Silwood1 | reverse complement strand
CACCCACACCCACACCCACCCCACACCCACACCCACACCCACATCCTGAATCAAAAATTACTTTAGTCAGATTGTGAATGATAATGCATAGATGCTGAACATGGTATGACAAAAGCCTATAAACTATAATTGAGCAGTTCTTAAATTATTCCAATATCTATTCGGTATATTCGGCAAGTATATATCGTTGTTTAATTGTTGCCTATATAAAAACTAAAATAATGTTTATTCTTGTTTCGTTCACATTAACAGCATATCAATCGCATGCATAATGAGAAAAAAAATATCACACAAACGATGTCCTTCGTTTTTTTTTCGTTCTTCTCAGCAAGAGAAAAAAAACGTCATTTTGAAAGAAACGAAAAAAAATATACAAGGTATGAGACAAGATATCTAATGCAAGCAAACTTAAGTCACGGTTCACATGAAACGTAAATGAAAGTGGAAAAAAGTAATCATACCAAAAATACGTTGATGGGTTTTTTCCGTTTAATTTGTTTTTTGACAAGTATACCTTCGATTGATACTAGGCATAGATTGTTATTGACTATCAACGAAAAAAACAAAATATTCACATTTGATATCGTAGAAAAATCTAGAAAAAAAAACAACGTGCATCGAATGTATAAATATAAAAGGTAAATTTTGTCCACACAGCTTATTAAATATTACATCGAAAATGAGTCGACAACGAAGACAACGTATGGCTGAAAACTATTTAGTCATCTGGGTCGATGTCAACACTAATATCGAAAATGAAGATTTTCAACATACATTCTCGCAATTGCGAGGTGTTGTTAATGAAGTAAAGATTTGCATTACACCAGAAGAATGCATTCAATTACTGAATGACAATAAGGAGGAGACATCTTTCGTTATCTCCTCTGGTAAACTTGGACAAGTTCTTGTACCAAATATCCATGGAATGCGAAACCTTGATACAATATACATATTTTGTCGTAACAAGGAACTTTATCGAGAATGGGCTCAACATTGGACAAAAATTAAAGGCGTCCACAAAACAATCAAATCCATATGCAAAGCATTGCAAATAGCTGTCAAGCAATGCAATCAAAATAATACAATGGTCAGTATAATTAGTGCCGATGCAGGTGGTTCTAGCGAAGATCTCAATCAGCTAGAACCATCGTTCATGTACACGCAAATCTTCAAGGAAATACTCCTTGATATGAATCATGGCCAACAAGCCATGAAAGATTTAGTCAAGTTTTGTCAAGAACAATACGAAGGTAACAAAAATGAACTCAAACTTATTGATGAATTCCAGCGTACTTATCATGCAACATTCGCGATATGGTGGTATACCCGCGAATGTTTCACATATAAAATGCTTAATCGAGCATTACGAACGCTCGATGGTGACATCATCATTAGGATGGGATTTTATTTATGTGATGTCCATCGACAAATTGAAGATTTACACAAGATACAGGTCCGCCAATATAATGGTAAGGCCTTTCTAGTTTATCGGGGGCAGGGATTATTGACGGCAGATTTCGAAAAAATCACGAAAACCAAAGGTGGACTCATTTCGTTTAATAAGTTCTTATCTACCAGCAAACATCGAGATGTCTCTTTCAAATTCGCCAAGGATGCCTTAGAAACGACAGATACGATTGGTGTTCTTTTCCAAATGACCATCGATCCCACAGAATCGTCGACTCCATTTGCTTCCATTCGGGAAGTGAGCTATTACCAGAAAGAAGAGGAAATTCTCTTCTCGATGCATACAGTTTTTCGAATTGGTGAAGTTCGAAAAATTGACAAGAAAAGTTCACTTTATGAAGTAGATCTTAAACTTACGGCAGATGACGATCAACAACTCCGTCGATTAACCAAAAGTATAGCAGAAGAAACATCGAGTAGCACTGGATGGTATCGATTGGGTCAATTGCTGCTCAAAATAGGTCAATTCGACAAGGCCGAAGAATTGTATACCACATTACTAGAACAGGCATCGAATGACAGTGATAAAGCACATATCTATCATATGCTTGGCATGATGAAAGATGGTCAAGGACAATACAAAGAAGCAGCTTCATATTATGAGACATCTCTCAAAATCAAACGAAAAACTCTCCCAGAAGATCATCCTTCATTGGCTGCTACCTACAACAACATCGGTCTCGCATATAACTACTTGGGTGAATACCCGAAAGCACTTGAATTTTACGAAAAAACAATTAAAAGAAAAGAAAAGGTCCTATCCCCGAACGACCCCGATTTGGCTGCTTCATACGCCTGCATCGGTTTCGTGCATAACGCCATGGGTGACTACTCGAAAGCACTTGAATTTTACGAAAAAGATCTAGAAATCACAAAAAAACTGTGCCTCCGAATCATCCCGATTTAGCTTCTTCCTACAACCATATCGGTTCAGTGTATAACAGAATGGGTGACTACTCGAAAGCACTTGAATTTTACGAAAAAGCACTTAAAATAAGAGAAAAAGCTCTGCCTCCGAATCATCCAGATTTGGCTGTTTCCTACAACAACATCGGTCTCGCATATAACTACATGGGTGATTACTCGAAAGCACTGGAATTTCACGAAAAAGCAAACCAAATCTACAAAAGAACTCTTCCGGTGAATCATCCTTGGTTAGCTGTTTCCTATAACAATATCGGTCAAGTGTATTACAACATGGGTGATTACTCGAAAGCACTTGTATCTCACAAAAAGTCCCTTGAAATAAGACAAACATCTCTACCTGCAAATCATCCTGGTTTGGCTTATCTATACAACTGGTTCGGAAAGATTTATCGCACCATGAAAGATTATCCAAGAGCACTTGAGAATTTTGAAAAGTGTCTCTCAATACGTCAAAAAGCTTTACCTGAAAATCATCCAGATAAAGCTACTACATACAGTGACATTGGTGATGTTCATCGATTAATGGGTGATTATGAAAAGGCATTGTTATTTCACAGAAAAGCATTAAATATTCAAGAAAATATTCAATGTAATCCTCTCGAATGTGCAACAACATATATAAATTTAGGTGAAACTTATCGAGAAATGAAAGATTATTCAACAGCATTGACATATTTTCAAAAAGGATTAGAAATACATCAGAAGAAATTACCAAAAGATCATCCTGATTTAGCTGTTGTATATCACAATATGGCAAAATTATATTTATCTACTCGACAATATAGTATGGCAATGAAAAGTATTCAACAAACGATTGAAATTGCACAAGAAAAATTACCTTCAACTCATCCTCACCTTTCGGACTATAAAGAAACATTTGAAAACATTCGAAAGAAAATGTAATTTATTCTTTTTGTTTGCTCAATAAATTCATTTCGATTGCTATTCATTTTCCTTTTCGGTTTGTTTCTCGGCTCATTTTCGCGTACGCGCGCGCGACCAGGAAGAGACTCTGTAAGCCTGAAATGGGTACACGCAGAGCGGACCACGCCGGACTGGTAGGGGATGACCGGAGGTATGACGTAAACCCCTCTCATAATTGAAGACCTCCCATGATAGAAGATCCCCATATTAGATGACCCCCCTTGGTCAAAAATTTGAAAAACGTATTAGAAGACTCGGGTTTTTTAATCTACCAAGAAAAATTTTCAAAAACTTTTTTCTGAATTTTTTTCTGTTTTTGAATCTAACTATATCCTTAAAAGGTTTTCAGCCTCGTCCGATGGTTGGCAAAGGGTGTGGGTGGGTGTGGGTGTGGGTATGGAGTGTGAGTGTGGTTGTGGGGTGTGGGTGTGAGTTGATGTGTGGGTTTATCTGTTTCGTTCATCAAGGCACCCACACCCCATACTTCAGATGTGCACTCATCACATTCGCACGATCTCAGTAAACTTTTTTTCATTTCAAAATGATGATCAGATAGGTAAAACGAATGGCTGGCTCCAATCGTCACTCATACTTTGAGAAGTAGAAGAAGAATTTATCATGGGAATTACGCGAGTGAAAAGTGATCAGTCGGATACTGCACATTGCTCAGTCAGCCAACTTTCAGTCAAAGACACAATTCGACAATAATTTGAAGCACAAAAAGTTTGTGGATGTCGTTGGTGTTATTATTACGTTCATTCACACTCGCACAGGCACAACTGCATCGACACCAAAACTAACATTAACACTCCCATCCATAGCCTTAGTAAGAGAAGTGAAGAATTCAGTTCGACTGCGATAAAAAGCCATTAAGGTAACTATGAATTGAAATAATATATCATAATGACATTTCATTCTATCTCTATTCTCTTCATAGTATTCCTCAGCCCTTTTCCAACTGTTATGTACTGCAGTGTGATACGAAAAATTGACTATTAATCCAGTATTACGACTATATGTATTATACTAGATTAGCAGTCCAAGGTAATATTCAGGGCGTCGAATATTATCGTAAGCTGAATGAAAGTCAATGAATACATGATGGTTTCGATCATTCCTATCATAACGGTAATACATTATGGTCATTTGAGTGCAGAGGTGTGTGGGCGTGTAGGTAAGTGGGAATGTGAGTGTGGATGTTGTAGTGTCTTCTTCTATCACAGCCATATCCACACTCTCATTGGACAATAGTTCTAATCGAGATCGAGTTTTATTCACGACCAAAAAAAAAGAAATGTAGATTTCTATTCATTGAAACAGTATTATAGATAGTGTCTTATATTCATTTTATTGATCAAGAAAATTTCTGTTACATAAATCACTTAATATTTTCCAAGCTTTTTCACTATTTTCTGTTTTCATATACGGTTTAAATCCAAAGTCAAAATACATATTAACTGCTCTCCAACTTGTTGTTTGTGAATCCAAAAAACATTTATTTGAGTATTCATCAATTTTTTTTAATACAATAGATATAAGTGGTTTAGCTAATTTTTTTCCTGGATATTCTGGAATTATTGATATCCATTGAAGATGACCTTATTCGTTGCCATCAAGTTTATCTAACCAAGCCATTGCCGTGCCAATATATCTTCCTTTAGGATTAACTAAAAAATAAAGTCGTTCAAATAATAAATGACTATTTTTATGATTTAAAAATGTCTTTGTAAATAATTCATGATTTTGTTGAACAGTTCGAAATTCACCTGCAGCTGAAATAATTTCTGCCCATTTTTCATCATCATTAAAATTTGGTTTATATAATTCAATTGAATAGTCAGGTGGAAGTGAAAATGAAGGTATCGAATCCATATTTGGTTGAAACATTTTAACTGTGATAAATTCAATTTTATCTGTTGATTGATGAAGATAATTGTCTGTCATATTAGTTGTAATAGAGTTCTTGTACGTATTTAATGTAATGAGTTAAAGTTGTGTAGTCTGATAAGGAAGAAAGCATATCAAAATTGTTTGGTTTGCTTTGACAAAATACGTCAACAGTGTATGACGTCTGAAAAACCTTTAATAGTGTTTTGTATGACAACAGTCTACGTAGATAAAAAAAGCACAGGATTTCAGTTAAAAATTTATCGAATCATTCTTCGTAAGAACCATATTAAAATAGTATAAAGTTGTAATATAAATTCATATTTGAAGATCTCATTGTATACTATTCGTTGCATCCAACATTGTTGCTGTAGAAGTGATCGGTGTAAATCCAAATATTGATCGTAGTGTTCATTGAACAAAGAATACCAACAATGAAAAGGTAGACATAGAATGAAAGTAAACAATCGAATGTTGTTACAACCTACGTCATTTGATCCTAAAATGCTTCTTGTCTAAAACATTTATTCTCACTTATCCAATCAGCATCTTGCAATAATGAAAAATGATTCATGTCTAATTGTTCAAATTGCTGCTTACCTAAATAAGTTGTTGATCGATTTTTCTTAGTCAATAATGTAATTGGTCATTATCTATTGCTAGTGTATCAGTAGCAACTCAGCTTTTTTTTCAAATGTCGAATCGTACCCATACTAAATACAAATATGATACATCCAGGAATGAGTGTCACTGCCAGTACTCGTAATAATTCATTACAAAAACCGCATAATCATGTTGTGATTGACGTGCACATTACTGCTGATGGAGTTCTTTTTACATTGAGTGTGGATAATCAGAAGAGTAACACCCACATCCACACCCACACCCTACACAAACGAGAGTCTCACACTGAGTTCTTTTTCGAGATAAAACAAAAAAATAGAGAGGAAAGCAGATTCTAGTATCTTCCAGCTTTCATATATCATATCACAACTATGAAACAGCTAATGCTTAGCACCGATGATTAATCTATCAAAGCACTATATTTTTTGCGAGGAAAGCATTGATATTAACTATAAGATGTATCATTGTAGCTATGTCTAATACAACTACTATTTATAAAAGTTTTGTTTCGAAAAATTCAGTTAAAATGTTATGTTGCAATGAAACTTTTTCTGTCAAAACAATATCAAAACAAACGATCAGAATATTGCATTATCTTTATAAGAATTTTTTTCTGATCCTATTATCTTGACATTGCCATGTGTTAAGTGAAATTTGTTAAAATTTAACAACTGAATGATTTTTCTTGGTTAACAAGTTTCGTATTATGTTTGCATTAGAATTGTTTTCATACATGTATTTAGAAGTGTTCATTAGTATATCCACAGAAGTTAGCGCTTAATTTTAACTTTCTGCATAAAAAAAGTTTTATCCTTTTTCTTAACAATTTGAATTTACATTTTTATAGAATTCATCTAAGAATCTGAGACGTAAATTCTGTATGATTTTAAGCATTTCCGTGATGGTTCTCAAATTCTTTAAAAATGTTCTTTCGAAACAAGAGACTTTCATCTATTGATCTTCTATTTTTATGGAAAACCTATGTAGATGTTGTTTCTAAAATCTTATATTTTCCTATGTAGTCACAAAGGACTGAAGTTATGAGTTTTACGCTGAATTCATTGATTGTCAACGATGTTCAAAATAATCTTCAAGTATCCACTGGTATATGCAGTTCTCGTCTTTTCAATTGGTTTCTTTAATATTTTACTCAATTTTCTCAGATTTATTTGCCCAAAATCGCGAAAAGTTGTCGTTGGAAATTATCTACTCATCATTTCTATTATTGATCAATATACATTACTACACTTACTACTGAAATTCATCTATATTATTTTCGGTAGTAACTGTACATTATTCTATGACGAAAGCCTTAATCTCTATTTATGCAAAATTGTTTCGTATCTTCTATCCATGTTTACACAGATCACCTACTGCTAAACAAGTTTTGTAGCAGTTGATTGCTAACGTATGGTCTTGTTTCCGAGATTTGGCACTCGGTTCAAGTATCATTACCGTATGTGGTAAAGTCCTCGACATATTAGAAGACTCTCCCTGGACAAACGCAGCAAAAGACAGTTTAGAAGATCCTCTGAAAATTGACTTTGTTAATAATTTCTAACGCTTTTTAATTTTTTTTAGCATTTATTTATATGTTAATATTTATGTTTATTTTAGTATGAACAATATTTTGCTTCCATCGTCTCAGCAGTATGTCAGCTCTGGGTTGAACAGTTCATGAGAAAAAGTTAATAGAAAAGAGTAGCTAGTAAAAAACATGCTTTCTGTATAAAAAAAAACGTGTTCTGAGATCACTTTAATGCTTCTTAGCAACATGCTGTGAAGAAAATTGTTAGATTTTCTTTGCGAAAATATTCGTTTCAACGATCACAGGACCTAATTAATGTGGTACGCTTCCAAACGTGTCACACATGAAGAGATCTTTCTGAAATAAGAACATCTTCGGTAAAAATCCGTTGTCCATTAGTGAATACTTCGTTTCGTCTGTGCACTTTCTTCTAGGATCTTTGACACGTTCTTATCATGCAAGATCTCATTCATAATTGGAAAAAATATATCTCTAAGGACATAAAGTGAGACGTGTCTTATGAAATTCCTCTCATATGTCTGAGGACGTATCTCGTTTCGCATGAAGATGCCAAGGTACTTTTCGAAGCAGAAGCAAAAGATTCTAAAATCACTCTCAACGTGTATTCCATCGCTCTTTTTTATGTAAATTGTTTCTTCGTAGACAACCATATTCATTCAAATTAGCTGAAAACTAATAACTAAAGTGGTGGTACATTTCATCTTGAATCAATTCTATTTATACGAGCCAATCCTCAACATAAGCAACTAACTGAAATAACTTTGACATAAAAAGGGTCAATTTTCTTTCGTTAAGTTATTTATACCTCCGAATAAAAGTCTTTCTCCCATTGTTTCTATGCTATCATACTTTGCATCAAATTTATGATAGAATAAAAACAAAGAGGAAGAAAGATTTCTGTCCGAAAGTGTAGTTATATAGAGCATAAGTGCTACAAGTGATAGATCGTATTCTTTAAAAAAAATAGTCCTATTATAAATCGTACAAAAATTTTAAGATATGTTGTCTATATTGTTTCAAGAACACTCTTCTAATCAACGATTGTTTTCTCTTTTTTTTTGCATTAAAATATTATTCGCTTCTTTTTCATTGATGAGTGCGGGATGAGTAAAATAAAGTCGTTTACTAACGGTATATGGGACAAAAAAGTGTTGAAATTAGGATATTTCGTTGAGATCACCAAAAAATTTGACTTTTTTTCAAGACATAATACAAGACCCCTCTTATGACTTATGAATGATAAGGCAGAATAGAAGACCCCGGGATCTTCTAATGTGTCGAGGGCTTTATGTATGTGCATGCAGGTTTGTATTATACAACGGTTGTTGAGCCCTTTTATACGTCTGCCAATGCCATTCTTTGTGTTACTAACTACGTACTAAGACTCAAAAGGAACAATATATTACACCAACAAGTATCGCTCTTAGTTCACTACCCTAGCTTGGAGATGAACAGCTAGCTTCGCTTATATTTTTTCAGTACGCATTCTCTCTACATTACAAAATAATTGTTAAGAAACTAGGTTAATACGTTTTCAAAGTACAATTATAAAGCGATTTTCTTCATGGTATATAGTGCTTTTAAAATAAGATAATTTGAAGTGAGAGAAAAACAATGCTGGACAAAAAAAAATTCCTCTGAATGACTATATTGACTAGATCAATGCCTCTTCGAGGATCGATTAATAAAAATCTACTTTTTCACTAAGCTAGTAACATTGTGAGTCTAGAACTTGAGATTCTACAACATAAAAGTCTTCAATAGAAGGACATTATTGTTTTGAAATCTGTTAAGTGTAAAGAAACGAGAAAACAGTACAGACCATAATTAAATAGAATGAAATGCTACAGGGTAAGAGTAAAGAGGGGTGTGTTTTTTTTGTCTAATTATCATTATCGCGATTTCATCTGGGCTAATAGACTTCATCAGATGACTTATACTCTGTACCTGTCCAACAATTATCTCTTACTCATAGTATGTTTTCAAGTTGTATTTGTCTTGGCAAGATCTTTTTTGTGAAATTTACTGAAACGGTCTCATTGATTATCATCGGTTTCTGGTGTTGCTAAGTGACTGTAAACTCTTTTAAGTGAATATTAGGAAGGTTCTTTTTCGTATAGGTAACTTTTTTTTCTTTTTTATGAACGCCTCTGTCGTCAGAATTATTTTCTTTATTTATCGGTCTCATTTCGTTTCGGCTAAATTTGGGATATGAATGGTTATAAAGAAACACTGACTGTTATTCTCACACCCACACCCATCATGAAGAAAATATATTATGTGTGTCCAATTGATGAATATTGAACAAAAAGAAACAGATCATTTTTCGTAGAAGAAAAAGTGCAGAAATATTTGATACTTCAAAATCAAGGAATATTTGCCGAGTGCAATATCGTAACGAGATGATTTTGTGCCCACATATTCACTGTTACAATCACTTTATTACGAAAAAACTTTGTCACATATATTCTTCGTATACAATAGCTGGTTGTTTAAACTCGGCTTTCTGGTAGAAGAGAAGCTTTCTTCGGATTATTCTTGGCAAGTGCGTGGTCTTTTGGGTTGCGACTTTTTGTACATATTATAATAACTGCTACCAACAAGAAACATATTATTGGCAGTGATAGAACAATACTGCTGATTATTAACATGCGTAAAAATCGGTTTGGATGTGGAGGTGACCACCGAACATCTGTTTCGTCGGTTCGATCATAGTAACAATCATAAGACGAACCTTTCTAGAATAGAAACAAAATAAATCAAAGATCTTTATCAAAATGAAATTAAGTGCACATCTGCCCACATTATATAGTTTTGCATGTTCAGCAGCATTTGAATAGCTAGGAAATATTAATTTTGACAAAATAAACGATTGTTGATAGTTCACACGCATTTGTGAATACGACTTGGTTGAGTAACTAATAGAAAACCGAACGCCATAACATAACGAATTAGAAGATTTTCCACTACACAAAACCTGTTCAATAGAGTATGAATTAACTAAACAACTTGATTTTTCATAATTCATTTCTTCATCACGTGTAACAGAATGTAAGATGGCAAAAACAAGAAAAAAAGGAAAGGATAGTATGCATACACTCAAGAGAATGCAGAGTCCACCAGCTTTACACGACTTGTTTTTTCCACTCATTCACTAGAGTAGAAAGATGTTTGCAAAAAGAATGTAATCGTCTGTTATTAAGATAAACGACTAGGCAAAAACATGAAGGTTTTACAATTCTTGTTTCATATTTGTTTTTCTCTTTGAAGAATGAAACAAAAAAAAACGACACTAGCCATATTCACATGTCAAGGTCATCATCCTATTCTTTTACGTCTGTATGATCGAATATGCTGTTAACATTACATAGATTTTTTGTTTTCAATTTTAGGTTGAGTGTGTGAATGTGCTTGTTAATCTTCTTTCGATATCCACACACACACACCCTAGGTCGAATCGGAGGCATCTAATCTCGAGTTGTAATAAAATATTTAAAAATACTTTTTTTGCTAGTTTAAATTATAAAGTTTTTTACGTTTTTATTTTTATCATAATAATAACAAAATGACAAAAAAAACAAAAACAAAACAAGACTATCATGAAAATGAAATTTCGCTTAACGAATGTTTTCTTTTCAAAATCAAAAAAATAAGTCCATGTATTATTAATTGTAAAAATATTACAGCAAAAGTACCAAGTAAAAATCCATTAAGTATTCTATATGAGTTTCTACATTTATGATCATCATTATCATTTTCTGTTGTTTTATCGTTACATTTATCAGTTACTATAATAATAATACCAACACCAAGTAGAATTCCTACAAACGCACTTTGCCAAAAAAATGAATGAGAAAGTTTTGAATAATCTGTCCGATGATGATTATATAAAGCAATAGTACTTAGGCCAATAAAAATAAGAAACAATCCACCCCAAAATCCATAATAATAGTAGATAATTAAATGTGATGCTATAATACTTATTTGTATTGCAATAGATATAAATCCACATATTATTGTAATTATACCATTTAGAATTAAATATATACGAATATTTTTTGATATTATATGATCATGATTAATCGATTGATTAATTTGATCAATTTGTACATGACCATCTGTTAATGGTGGTCCAGGATAATTATTAAAATACACAAATGGTTGATTACTATTATCAAAATAAGTTGATGATTGAATTCTATCAAATTCATCATCATCTTTTTTATAAACAAGTGAATTATAAGGTGGTGGTGGAGGTGATTCACTACTATTGTTAATTTCATTATTAATGCTGTTTGATATTCTATCCATATTTGCTATTTATTATTCATGTAATACTTTTTCTCTGGTTATTTCTATTTTGACTGATGGTAACAAGTTGAAAAAGTATAATTTATATGAAATCAAGCATGACTTTTTTTTTATGTATATATTAAATATGAGACTAGTTCTACACCTGTAAAGAACGAAAAATTGTACATATTTCTTTTTTTTTTATATAAACGCAAATAATGATGTTTGCCACGCCCAAATGTAATGCTTTTATAATAATTATATGATTAACTTTGTAGAATTATTTAATTGCAAACAAAGTGTCAACTCAATAATGAAATGATCATTTTGCTAATTTATCAATAATCTATAAACATTATAAAAAATATTTATATTTATGTATAATAAAAACAAAAAAGAAAATTATATTTCAATTATACTACCTTTGCTATCATTTTATAATCACATTATTTTTGTAATTAATGACACAAATATACTTTTAGTATAGTGTTATTTTTTCACTCTTTTTGTTTTTTTCTAAACAAACGTTGGTGAATAACTAATGTACAAATAAACGTCACATATATAGATAAAAAACTATAAGTGCATTATAACTAAGTGATTATTATTCGTTCTTTGTTTTGTAGAAGTTTTGTTTTCTTCTACTAAACTAACTGAAATTAACAGAAATAATTATTTATCATGTTATTATTGTTGAATATTTTTTTTTTCTAAATAAGATTGTTTGATACAAAAATATGAATAAATAATTAAGATTTTTATATTTATATTTCAAAAAAAAAAAAAACTTTATTTAATTGACAGAAACAAAGTTAAATTCAATTTTGTCATGATTAGTCCAATTGAAAAGATATTTTATGAACATATGAAGATAAAATGATATATGTTCTTAAAAAAACAGGCAATAATCATTTTAGATTATCTTTTGAAAATTTAGAAAAAATTTCTCATTGATAATACAAATGTACGTTTTGTTTTTCAATCTTTTATTTATTGTCAAAATGTTGACTCTTCTCAACTTATTAATAATTAAAAACAAATAAACGAATATGTTTCTAATCATACGAAGAAAGAATTCAAAAATTCAAAATAGATTCTATGATACAAATGTCGAAACAAAATCTTTTTGTCTGTTCATTATCGAAAGACTTCAAAGAAGTGAATTATCTAAATTTATTTTTCAATTATGAATCATATCATTAATACTAACTTAACATCTTTGTAATATATAAAAATTAATTCTAGAAAAAGTTTCATTATCTTGAAATATACATATTTTAATCTTGTCAAGTCATGTCGCTTATGATTGATTTTGCTCATATATCAATTCGAATTCATATTCATTGTAAAGATAAAATTTAAACTATTATTATTTGTTTGATAAAAACAAATTTAGAGTATGATATTATTTGCGTTCTTTCTGCTAAAATTACGCGTAGGCATTACAATAACAAAAAAAAAATTGATTTTTACCATTTGTAATAAACATGAAAATAGTTCTCACCATTGATATTATTTTAATTCTATCCATTTCTTTTAGTCAATAGCAGTAGGCAGATAACGCAATATATATATATATAAATGTTTTTACACTATTATTTTGTTATTTTTGTATTAATATATGTCCTTGCTATCAGATTTACACTTAAAGATTATATCTGAATATGTTTCGTTTTATTGTTCTTTTTTTTCAGAAATACATTTGTCTCATCCTCTATCATGTCTTCATCCTTCTATATCCTTACATTTATTTCTCTGATCTCTTTATTTCAAATCCATGCTACACCTGCACCTGGACCTGAAAGTCAAGGACGAAATTTAATTCAATTTGGTAGTATGATTGGAAAAATACTAGACAAATCTCCATTAGACTATAATGGTTATGGTTGTTGGTAATTAATTTTTTTTAATAAAAACTAAAATAAAACTTAATAAAAACAAAAAAAACAAAATTTTTTTTCTAGGTGTGGTTTTGGTGGTAAAGGTGAACCAGTTGATGGTACAGATGCTTGTTGCAAAGTTCATGATCACTGTTATGATGAAATTATTAAGTCTCGAGAAAATCTTCTTTCATGTTCACCTTATGTTAGTTTTTATAGTTGGGACTTAGATCCTAACACTGCACTTCCACGTTGTCAAAATACACCAGGTTCATGCACACATCGTGTTTGTGAATGTGATCGTGCTGTTACTGAATGTTATAAAAAAAATGCTCATACATTTAATAAATCCTTAAAATGTCCCAAATAAAAAAAAAGAAAAGAAAATATACTTTTTCTTAAATCTTTATTTATTTTTTGATAATAAGACACATTATAGATATATTCATAATGAAAAACAACAAATCAATAAGATTTAAAGATTTGATAAATAAAAGAAAAGTAATCTTAGTATTATATGAATATGTCAATTGTAAAAATAAAACAATAAACGAAAAGATCATTTTGAATATTTACTTAATAGTTTTGATTCATTCATAAAAATCATTTATTCAAAATAATAAAAACATTGGATTGAAATAAATTCTCAAATATTTTTAAAAATCTTCAATACACTACAAATACAAATGTGTAGATCAATGTATTGATTGCATGATGTTGACAGTTGTGAATGAAATTTTTAAAAATATGTAACTTGAAAATTTATTTTATTTTTAATATAAACTTATCAATGACATGACCATCAAACTTAAAGTTTTATCAAATCTAATAGCGATTCAAAAAATTTGTTATCGATAAAAAAAATAAACACCTGTCACTTTTTGTTATGGTCTCTCATCTGGATTTTCGTCTTTGCTTTACAAAAAGCAATATAATAACTACACCTACATTCACACCCTTTCGTAAGGAGATAAGCAATCTTATATTCAATTAAAATTTCTTTATTTTATTTTAACTAATATAAAATACAAAAATAAATGGCATTTCTTATAATGTATAGCATTCTCACTTGAATAATAATAATAATAATAATAATAATCCATTAAGTAAATTAAGCAAAGCACACACACACCGGATTTTTGTCAATAGAGAGAAAAAACCAGTAAAATTAAAAACAAAAACAAAAAAACGAAGCAAACGACAAATTTTTCTTTGGATAGAATCATTTCGAGAATACAAAGCCAACTAGAAAATAAAAACAGACCAAGCACTTGTGTGTTAAAAAAAGAGAGAGAGAGAGACAAAAAAAGAATATTATCTGGCACAATCAAAAAAAAATAAAATAAAATAAAATAAATTTTTTTTTTTATGGTAGATAATAACGATTTAAAATTGGTGGAGCATATCTGCCTGCTCGTAATGCATTTAATCTTGTTGAAAGAAATGGTTCATGTATAGATTCATGTGGTTTAAATATTGTAGAATTAAAACGTGTTTGTTCAGGTGGTTCATGTAAAAATGATGAACGATTATAATTATTTGAATTGTTAAATAATGAATTAACTGAACGATAAGTATTATTATTATTATTATTTGTATAACTTGAATTAATTCTTGTATTTTGTGTTGGTAATGTATTTATTATTGAACGATTAGTAAATGAATTTGGCCTTGGTGATGATGGTAATGTTTTATTTGTTATTTGAACAGGAAGTGTTGTTTGTCGACGGCTATTTGATGTTCCTCCAATTGATAAATAAATGTCAGGTACAGAACCAAATGATGTATCAACAAATGAAACAGTTGTCGAACCAAATAAAGATTTTTCATATGCAACTAACTAAAAATCAAAAACAAAAAGACAAGATGATATATGTATTGAAATTTTTTATTATATCTTTTTTTTCTATTATTACTTGTTTAATAAAGCCAAAATTAGGTCCAATTATTGGTCTACGTGAACGTAAATAATAAAATGCTTCACGTAATGACATTTGTTTATATTTCATTAGATAGGCTAGAATAAAAGAAAATTTCTTCGTTAAAAAGTTTATTACTAACGAAGGAACGTTTTGCAACTGTCCAATCGCGTTTGAGTTCAGACTCTGTGCATAAACTAGACCCCATTGGAATATGAAAAATCTCAAAAGGATAAGTGTCCTTAGGCCTTCTGTCCAGAATTATAGGCATTTTACTGGAATTTTAGCCTATGGCATGGCATCTATAAAAAAATCGAATGACAGTATTTCAAGATGAGATTTAGCCTACAGACAGGACTATTGCTGAGCAACATGCCCTGAAAATTTCAGTTCGAAGAAATGTTTTCTTCCCGAGATATTGAAGTCCTAAGGATCACTTATATCATATCAACGATACTAAAATATTCTGTTTTTTTGAAACTCTAATATCTCGAGAAGAAAACATTTTTTCGAACTGAAATTTTCAGGACATTTTGCTCAGCAATAGTCCTGTCACGTAGGCTAAATCTCAGCTTGAAATACCGCCATTCGATTTTTTTGGTATATACCATGCCATAGGCTAAAATTGTAGGAAAATGTCTATAACTCTGGACAAAAGGCCCAGGGGCACTTATCCTTTTGGGATTTTTTATACTCGAATGGGGTCTAGTTTATGCACAGTCTGAACTCATAAGCGATTGGACAGTTGAAAACGATCTCCAGTAAGAAAAATCAACGTATAGATAGTTTTTTTTTTAATTTATAGAGATCATGAAAAATCAGAAGAATTAAAATTAATTACACTTTATAATTTAATATTATATACAATTACATTGTTATAGATTACTACTCTTATTCATTAAATTTGATTTCTATGTTAATACAAAATATTTTGAATATGTATTACATAAAATTTATATTCTTCATAATGAAGAATAGAATTCTCTTGATCTAAAAATTTGACGAACATCTTATAATAATATTCATTAAAAACAAAAAAAAGAATGATAAAAAGATACGAGTTTTGATAACATAAGATATTGTAATTCAGTGAAAAATAATTTTCATCTAGAAAATTTCATCATATAAATCTCTTAGATTTTGTTTCTATCCTCAAAAAAAAAGACCAACAAATCTATTACTTTAGATAAGCAATTTCAAAGACACACTATCCGAAATAGTATAATTAAACATTATTAAATTATCAATTATTAAAACTAACCTAAAATTATCGATGCTGATCTTGATCGTCCAACATAACAATGAACAAGTGTTTTTTTTCCTTGTCGTAAACTTTGGTCTATACGATCTGTTAATCGATCAAAATAAGGTTGTATTGATGTTGTTGGTAAATCAGGTATACTAATTTTTTCATAATCAACTGTTGGACCAAGATCTTGCATTGGACATTCTGATGATATATTTATAACAGAACGTATACCTTTATTTAATATCGTTCCAGTAGATTCAAGACCAGATATATATAAATTATCGATAACTTCTGTAATACCTAACATCATTACAACTTTCTAGAACAAAAGAAAAAAACAAAAGTTAAATATAATTTAATATTCTAGATCTTTTTTTCTTTTGATACACACCGAGAAGAATATTATTTTGTTTATTAAAAAAAAACATATAAGATAAAACAAAATGGAAGACACGCATCTGACATTCAAAAACAAAAAGATAATGAGATAACATACAAATGCGTATCACGTTAGCACAGGCTGCATAGAATCATTCAAATGAGAAAAAACGAAAACTAATCTTTTTTTTTTTGATATTAAGGATCTAATGGTTTAAAAAAACTTGCACGATATGTTGTTTCATAAACTGAACGTTGTTCATCATTATTTATTGTTGTTCCTACTGCACTAATAGTAACTGTTGATGGATGATTACGATTATTATTATTATTATTATTATTATTCATATGTCGATGTTTTATAGTTGTAGGTAAAATTCGATTACTAACATAAGATGTTGATGATGTACTTTGTGCAGGTGGAAGTAAACTATTATTATGTGATGCACCATTAGTAAATGAACGATGTAAACCAAATCGTGCTGGTGTTAGAAATGTTTGTTTATTAGTTGTATATAATGGTGTTTGATAAACTGAATTATTAATATATGTTGAAGAAGGAGCAATTGTTGGTCGATTATTTGAATTTAATGATCGAGATCGTACAACAGCATTTGAATGATTAATGGATGTATCTCGAACAGTTGTTCGAGTTTGATTAGAAATTGTATCTGTATTTGTATTACTACTATTGATAGAATTATTAATAGTAGAAGACAATGATGTTGTAGATAAAGGTATCGATCCAAATGGTTGTTGAGCACGTAATTGTTTTATTTCTTCATATGCAACATCAGGTACATTACCAAATTGAGTTGGTATCACTAAATAATCGATTAAATCAAAAAATTTTTTTCGAATTATCAACAATGCGAAATTTAAGCAATACTTTTATTTTTGTTTTTTTTTCGTCATGATTGGATAAAGTTCATCGAGTTAGTTTTAAAAAATATTTTTATAGTGAAACTTAGAAAAATCTATAAATATTGAAATACACTAAAAGTATCAAATCTTGGTAGTCTGATCTGGTTATTGTATTTTAGGAGGATTTAGTAAAATTCTAATACATTTTAATGATCAGAAATTCAGTTCCAAATGAAACGAATATCATGATTTAGAATCAACACAAAAAATCTACATCGAATAGTATACTCAAGACTTAAAACTGATTTTTTTTCTCACATTTCTATTCTTATATCTTCTCACTATTATCTTCAAATACTCTGACTTATTGTTCTTCTAATGTTGAAATTTAGCTTTTCGTATTAAGTATATTATTCGATGTAGATTTTTATGTTGATTCTGACTATGATATTTTGTTTCTTTCGGAACTGAAGGTTTGACGGTCAAAATCTTAGAATAAAAATCCGTATTTATGTTTTTTTTTGCTGTCGTATCGAAAAAATTGACTTTCTCAAAAAACATTCGGATAAATATTGGCACTTGATGCTTATGACGTATTTCAATTTTTAATAGCTTTTCAGATTTTCTTTAAGTATCACTGCAAAAATATCATTTGAATATATCAAGGACAACATTATTATACGTAACTCGACGAGCTCGAAATGTATCTGGATTCTGTAAGATTCAAGTTTATGAACACTCGGAACTCAAGCAATCCTAGTGCAGGCTTTCCGATTAGGTGAGGATGGGGGGAGGGCGGCTATCCCCCCAAAATTGTCTGTCTGTCTGCCAATCTTTTACGATTGCTGGGAGAAATGACCGATTGCATGGAGGGGGGGGGGGGGGGGGGGGGTGCGGTACGACCTAGTGAAAACTGGTGTCGTTTCTCCCCCGCGCCTCCGGTCAACCGTTTTCACGCCAGAAAAATGAGAACATTGTCTGCCAAAATTATATCCCCCCCTCCACTCCTAAAAACAATCGACAACCGTGCCCTAGTGTTTCAAACGTAGCTGACATTATCATGCTTTGCTTACAAACAAATGCAATCATGCCTTATGTACTGAAGTTCTAAATACCAGAAATGTCACAAGACATGAAAATTATATGGTACGATCTGTTCCATGGATATTCCAATATGGGTGTAGAGAGAATCAAAACCTAAATGTGTATACCCTCCGTTTAAAATTTACAGAAGTTCAGCATTCATGAAAATCAGTCGCTTCTGAAATTTTAATATTACTCGAGAAGGAAAGTCTCCATAAAATTATTCAATTTTGATTTTTTTTCTCTAATCAATTGTCTTCTAGTAGTTGAAAATATTTAATGTCAAGACTTTTATACTATATGTTCAATCCTCAAATCAAATCTATGTTCTTACTTTTAACACTAATATCTTTTTTTAGTTGATTTTCATATGTAATAAGTTGATTCCAAAATCCTAAATTTGGAAAGCATATTGCCCGATGTTTTTTACATAATAAATATGCTTCTCGTAATGTCATATTCATATAACGCATTAAATAAGCACAAACAATTGTTGTACCTAAATTCAATAAAAAAGAAAAATTGAAAAACTAAAAAAGAAAAAGAAGGATAGTAAATCGATTTCAAAATTACTTCGACTAATGCCAGCCATACAATGAACAAGTACTTTATTTTGTTTATTAGTATTAAGATGACCATGAATTTTATCAGTTAATGAATTAAAAAAATTACTTATTGGTGCTGTTGGAAAATCAATTATATCAAATTTTTCTACTTTAATACCTTTTGGATAAACAATAGGAGATGATTCAACTGCAACATTCTTTTTGTTTTACAAATAAGTTTCAAAAAAAAAAGAAAAAAGAATTAATAAAATTAAACTAAGAGACAAAAATTATTTACCAAAATATATGTTATTCCTAATTTTTGTACTTGCTCAACAGTTGCTGCCATTTGACCTAAGAAATAATTTTCGATTAAAAAAAAAAAAGAATCAAGAAATTATTTGAAAAAATAAAAATTAAAAACCAGCAAGAAAAAGTTGTGGTGTTATTTCCGATATTGACATTAATAATGTCATTCGATTGAGATTGGCCATGTTTGTTGAATTCATCGAAGAAATAGATGGTAATAATTTTCTACTCATTCTAGTATTCGTAATAGCTATAAGTAATTGGAATGTTGCATGACAAAAGAGAAATAATGACTATGTCTATTTCTAAAATATAAATGAACCTTATAGTATCGAGAGGATTAACAGGAAAAAAAATGCTGTTTTGCACTTCATAGCACAGTTCGCTTTTATGTTATTTGCTAAACTCTTAATAAAATCACGTGTCCTAGTAACAAGTAGCAAATAAAAAACAAATTTCAATACAAGATATTCTCTTTCTTAAATAATCAATTTTCATCTATTCGAAAATTCTCTTATATCTCTCATAGATAAATCCTGATAATAATTAATTAAAATATAAGAACTAGAGACATGATAATATTATTCGTTAATTTTTATCCAATAAAATTTCATGAAATTTCTGACAACATGAATCATTCATTTACGTTTTTTATATAATTCAATTGATTCGCATGTCACTTGCAGACAAAATTTTATTAGTTTTTTGTTCTCGTACTTCAAAATTTCCATAATGCACTTATAAAACCAAGCATATATTTAACAACAACAAAGAAAAAAGGATATAATTGACTTAGGTAATTTAATTTATGATGAATTTAATCGATCAAAATTTATCCGAGTTCTATACGAAAACTTCTTTAAAGATATTGAATGTCTTCACTTCTAGAATTAAATTGATTTTTTATAAAATTTTATTTTGATTGATATATTAGACATAATAAATAAATTTTATATAAAATTGAATTTATATATGATTAAATAATCAATTAAAATGTTTTTTCTTTAGTTTATTAAATGAATACTTTTGTTCTAGATGATGATTCATTTTCGTTCTTTTTTTCTTCTTCTTCTTCTTCTATTTTATTTTCATTTATATTTACATATGAATACCATTCGATATTCAGTCAATAGAAATTTCAATGACATTTTCTTGTTCATACAGAAGTATTTAACCATTCACTCACTCTTTCTATGTCTATTATTCCCGCCTTCTATATTAAATATATGAAGAATAATTTGTTCAATTCAATATGTGTTGCTTGAGGTCGATCACTTATATGTTGTTGTGTTGGTCGACTTATTATTCTAATCAACCGAATGATAATCGATTTTAGTCTACATCGTTTGTTAAAATAATAATATTGCCTTGATCAACGAGAGCACCCTCATATATGCTTACGCAAGCATATGGATGTATATGACCTTTTTTGTCTTTGCTAGTCTTGTTATTAGTCTTGAACATGCACGAATGAGAATGAGAATATAGCATGAAAACGATATTTCTATAATGACAGTAACAAAATAAAGAATATTGATAAAAGAAGTGAGTATGACTGATTTTATTATCTTTTTCTTTTTTATTTCATGTTCTTGGAAATCTTATCACATACATATCATTGATTCATTATACTAGTGTTATTGTCTAGAATAGTGTGTCCTTGGATAATGTTCTATCGATCTCTATAAACATGTCTAAACATTGTAGCAATGGAATCTCTTTGTTTTGATGTTAATCGCCTACAAGTATACACAAAAGACACTGCTGGTTCTGATTGACTATAATAATGTTCAGATGAGATATTTATTTATATGTAAATCTTGACTCATATAAGATTTATTACTACGGCTAGTGTTGATACAAATCTCTCTCTTTCTTTTTCTTTTTCTTTATCAATATTGATGCTTTTCGAAGGTTCTATTCATACATTCTTGAGACGACAAAATGTAAATGTAAACAGTGCAGCAGTTTTTTTTTTGTTGATTTTACATCAGGCTAACTGTGCTGTTCTTTTTTTGTTAAATCTCTACCATTACCGTTATTCTTTTACCATCATCATCATCATCATTTACTACATCAACTGAGAATAAAAGCATATAACTCGGTCAGGATGCACTATTCTGTTTCTCGTTGAATAAATTCATCTTGTGTGCACATACATATTCGCACAGTAAGAGAAGAGAAGAAGAGGAAAAAAAAAGAACGGTGAACTGTTTGCATGCATATATATTGCATGGCAGTAGGCTTTATATTGTCCCCTCAATCATACATTTTTTTTGTGTGAATTCTTTACTGCTCAACTGAACATCATCGACAATCGTCTGTTTGACATAGATTTATATCGAAAGAGAATAGACTGAGACATAGATGAAATCGATTCGTGATCGAAAGATGAGACAACAGATGTGATGATGATCACTATAGAAAAAAAAAGTGTGTGCACACAAATTTGAATTAGTTTATGTCTCATGAGTAGACATATATATAGAAGAAGAGAGACAGGTAAAGATAATATGAATAAATGAGATACTATTAAAGACAGGAGAAATGATGTTAATTATCTTACTTTCTCGTTGTTTTTTTTTTTGGTAATTATTCGAAGATAAATCTGTAGTTTTTACTCATGATCAAACATGACATTCTGTCTTGTTTTATTAACGATAGGTTTTCCTCTGTAGTACAATAAATTATTGTATGCATTCATTAGACTGTTTTCTATTGAGAACATACGTGCACAGCTGGTTTTTGTCTATTCCGAATGCTAGGAAAATGAATCATTGTTAAATAACCACATGCACCAGTCTTCTTTACGTTTTTTTTTAAATATACATGTATATGTCTATCGTTTCTCTTGGATGTCTTCTTTCGTTCATACATTTCTATTTTCTTTTTCTTGTATGTATTTCTTCTGGTTTCATGTTCTTTTTTTTTTTTGCAGATGAATAAATTTTGAAGACTATCACATGTATATTTGTTATTCATTGAGAAGGACATTATTGTAAATCTAATAGTTAATGATGACTTGAACATCGTTTTGATTGGTATGTACATATATATATATACATAAAATAAGTGTTGTCAATAAAAAAAAAAAACTTTTATTTGTGATCAACACTTCTACTAATATTATTTTATCATTATAGATGAAATTCAAAAGGAGTACTTTTATTTTGAAAAAAAAGACATATCATCAATTTTAATAAAGATCATTTATTTCTTAATAATTATATGTACATCTAGGCTATACATTTCATTAAAATTTTCTAAGCCGATTTATTACTTATATATATATACAAAAAAAAAAAAAATAAGATGGTGGCTTTTTTTTTCCCTTTCTCTCTCATTCGTCACAGTATGTGTGTATCAGATAAAGTAATATAACATGATAGCAAAGCGAACGAACAGAATACGGGTCGTTGATGCCATTATTTAGGCAATAGCTGAGGCGACGGGCGCTCTCATCTCAATACAAAAATGCGGGATAAGAAAGGGGTTATATAAAAATTGTGCACACACATAAATAGAAGAGGAAGAAAGAAAAAAAAACCGAATGCGACCACTACGGGGAGATAGAAAAACAGATTCTACTACCATTCTAACTGCCCTTCTTTCTCATTTACCAGAGACTAACATGATTTTTTCGTTCTTTTTCTTTTTCTATTTCTTCTATGGCACCAACGCATTAATAACATTGTTCTTTGTTTTATTTTTTTTTTTTTTGCTTTTCTCTTATGTTCTAGTCTATGTACAAAAACGTGCAAGTCAATCATTATAATAACGCTTCTAGTACAACTACGTCTTCTTCCTTTCCATCACAAACAAACCAAAAGGCTACTACTAGTTTGCCTATACAAATAACTAGTGTTGTCTCTTCTTCTTCTTCTTCTCCTTCACATAATAACAACATAAGTGACAGTGGCATAACACTACCTGTCTCGTATAAAACTTCAAATAAAATCATGTCATCATCATCATCATCAAAATTAAAATCAGATGTTGATCAACTTGATGATCTTGTCAAAGATTTACTTAATGAAGTAAATCGTCCAATTAGTAATAATACTAATAATATTCATCGATATTCATATCAACGTCATGCAAATAATGATTTAACAAATTCAAAATTATTATCATCATCATCAATATCAAATAATCCAAAACGTGATGATATTGATAATACAACAAATAATCCACAACGTTCAAAAATAACTCGTGAAGAACGTATACGTATTAAACGTGGTAATGAGACTATTGATATTCCAATAACAACAAAATCTCAAACATCAACATCAATCGATGAACATCTAATTGATTCATTATTAGAAAGTGTTCAAAATACATTAAAAAAACGTGCACAAAAAACTCAAATAAATTTAACAACAGATATACCAATTCATAATCGACGAACTTATAGTTCAAGTGCTGCTCATACTGATTCAATTCATCGTGTAAGTTTTCTTGTTTTTTTTTTGATTATGGAAATTTTTTACTTGACTTATCAGAACATTTTTTTTTTGTTATTACACAAACACAAAAAGACAAAAATTAAATTATGTTCATTTAGTTATAATTAAGATACATTAACATAAAAAACATACGAAATTAATAGAAAAAAAAAATACAAAACATTCATTATTTTTTATTAGATAAAAAAGAAAAAAATTATTATATGATAGATTCATAATAAGAATATATATATATATAAAATTCCACAAGAAAATATAACCACTTTATCAAATGAGTACTTGTAACATTTTTATTTTATGACTTTAAAATAAATTATCCGATCAAGTCTTATGTGATATCAATTGATTTATTATATTACATTTGATAAAAATAATTTACAAGAAAAAAAAAAGAAAGAAAATTTTTCTTTTTTTTCTTATCATCATAAATTATATTTATTTAGATGGATCCAAATCGAGGTCGATTTCCAATAAAACTCTATCGAACAGATAGTTCAACAAGTACATTATCATCAAGACGACCTTATAGTCGACAAGATAATCGAGGTAATAAAAAAAAAAATTTGCTTTTTTATATTAAAACAAAACAAATAAAACTCATATTATGTTGTTTGCTTTTTTTTAATATAAAGATGGTTATACATCAGCATCAACAACTGCTATTCCAACATATTTACGAGCAACATCAGAACCACCACCTGAAGGACCTATTGAATTACGTCGTATGGATTTAATTCGTTCACCATCACGTACATATGTTGATTCTTATGTACCAAATGAATATTATTATTATTCACGTTCAACATTACCATCAAGTGGTATTCGTATACGTGGTCCTGATTATTCTGGTTATGATACTGATACAGGTTTAATGACATCTCGTGTTTATCCTCCACGATATTATCGTGTTCCACCACCACCACCTACATATCCATGTTATCGTTATTATGAAACTCATCGTTCAACACCTCATCCAGATGGTTATGATACTGATAGTGGTTTAATTAGTAGTGGTCGATTACATATGACACGCCCAATACCATCACGTATGGCTGTTATACCTGAAACTGTTATTGTTAATAATCGTATGTCATCATCAACAAATTTAAATAGAATACCAATTAATATACGTAGTCAGCCTGGTTTTAATCAAACAAATCGTTCAGAACATATAACTGGTTATGAAACAGATTCAGGTATGAATACACGACAATATCATAATAGATATCGACATATACCTGTTGATATACAATATGGTAAAAATGAATGGACAGAAAATCAACCAACAACAAGATCTAATTCACAACGACAACAACAAAAATTTATTGATAATAATCAATATTATCGTCAAATACAAGAACAATCACGTGGTACATCAATACCTGTTATTAGTCATCAATATGAACAACAACAAAAAATAGTAAGAATTATAAATAGTACGCCAATAATATATAAGAAGAAATAATTGCTATCCATTCTAATAACCCATATTATAATAATTATTAGAAGAAAAATATTTATGCACGATGAGAATTGTTTTATCTTCTTCTGAGATATTTCTTTCATCATCCTCTGACATCTGTTTTTGTCAAATTTAAGGTTGATAAGTATCAGACGATTGTTGAGAAGCAAGCAAAAAAAGAAATATGTTGAATATATATATATATAAATACATTGATAACAAATAAATTTCGAAAAAAAAAACTTATTATTATTATTAGTTTTAACAAAATCTATTACTATTTCTAGAAACTTTAGTTTTGCATTACTCATGATAAAAATAATGTGTTTTTCGTTCTTTTTTTTTTCTATATCCTTTTCATTATCTGTTTAAATTCATATATCAAATAATATATTTGAATAAAACTAAACAAATTCTATTAATTATCTCATCTAGACAACAAATACATCATCACCATCTACAATAAAAACAACTCAAAAAGATATATCAATATTACCAACTCTAGTTCCGGGTTCAGTTGGTTTATCAAATCCATTGAGTAATAATAAATCTCAACAAGAACAAGAACAACAAACATCTGAAATTGATATAAAACGTAAAACTTCAAATAGTCATATAACAAAACGAGCACCTAGACCACATGGAACTATTATTGAGAGTACTGTATTACAATCATCTATTGAACCTGGTATAACAGATACAAATATAAGTTCGACTACAGTTGAGACTGTAAGAAATGCATTTTTGGAATGATAATAATTGATTCCTTCGCTCGCTACCCATTTTTCTTTTTGTCCTGTTTTGTTTGATGTGTTAAAAAAAAAGAAAATTCGAATTTTGTTTTTAATCAAATTTTCTTGTTCTTTTTTTTTCATAGACTTCAAATGCTGATAATCAAACAACGAAAATTTCATCAACAATGTCGACATTTCCAGTAATAAATCAATCTTGTATGTATATATATATGTTTTAAATAAAATTTTTTTGTATAAAGAAAGATAAATTTATTTTTAGTTAATACAAATACTCAAACACGTATTGGAGATAGGTAAAGAATACGTTTTTTTTTTTATTTTATAAATGAAATTTTCTTGTTTTTAGTTCATTACGAAATCAAGATGAAAATTCACGTAGATCAAGTGTCTCTTCTACAGCAGGTATGTGTAATATGAAAATTAACTTAAATATCAAAAGAAAAGATCCCTCAAGAAAAAAAAAGAAATTTTAACAGATGATTTCTCACATTATCAGACTTACTACTAACGAGGGAACATTCCGAACTGTCACATCGCTTTTGAGTCGAGCGTATGAGCATCATGTAGGCCCTAATGATCTATGAATCCTCTGAAAAAAAGTTCGTACCACTGGTTTCTTACTGCTAAAATATTGCATTTTTACTGTATGTTTAAGCAAAAATCCGTGATCCCCCTCTCAGGAAATTTTGAGTTTTCACCTGAAACTTTGCATATAGGCAGGCCTCAATGAGAATAGTTTATTGTGAAGGTTTCAGATCTTTTGGTTGCTCCTAGTCTGAAATAAGAACATCGGATCTATTTGTGTCTATCAGCAATTTTACGATAGCTGTATCTTAGGATAGGAACAACGAAAAAAACTGAAATTTTCACAATAAAGTATTCTCATTGAGACCTATATCTATGCAAAGTTTCAAGTCGAAATTCAAAATTAAGTTTTCCCAGTGTTCCTGAGGGGGACCGCGGCTCTTGTTTCTTAAACATACAGTAAAAACGTAGTATCTCGGCAGTAATAACTTAGCGGCACGAAATTTTGTTTAGAGAATTCATAGATCGTTAGGATCTACATAATGCGCATACGTTCGACTTAAAAGTCATGTGACACTTGAGAATGCTCCCTCGTAAGTGTTTTAAAACTTCGTGGTAACTTCCAATAGAAAGTGGTATAAGTTTCAGGAGATGAACCGTCTCTAACACTTTAAAAGTGAATGTACTTTCTGCGAGAAGTTTTAGAAGTCAAGACTGATAGATCTTATCGAGTAGAGTAACAATTTTTGGATGTTCTTCTGTGAGAGATATTGATCTGGCAAGAGCACCAAATGCTTTTCCACTTTTCTCACCCATCATGTCTCTTGTAGAGTAAAACATCTTTTTATAAATACTTTGATACTGTTTAGGTTATTTAATTACTCTTTTTTTTTTTAATATCTCTTTTCGTTTCTATGAAAAACATCAAAATCTTGAGAACACTCATAAAAATACATGTTTTTTTTTCTTTGCTAAACTTTAATTGAAATTAGTGATCAATGTTTTATCCAGATTTTTTTTCTTTCATAGAGCAAATAAATATTGTTTTTAGGAAGTACAGACACATGGTATACGATACAATAACTATAAACCTTGACAAGGCCAACCAGATCCTTCGAGATGTGTCCTACTAAATAAAACATTGCCAGCAGTACATCATATTTCACAATAGTAGCAAAAGAAAATTAGATATTATAAATAATTTCTAGTATAAAAATAAGTTTAATAGATAGAACAGAAATAAAAATTTTTTTTATGAAACAAATCAAACATCGTTATTATTTTTTTTTTTCATAGAATCTGATGTAAATCGTAATGGTGCTTATCAAGCACATAATGTTAGTCAATTTTGGTATAAAGAAAAAATGTCACGTGAAGATGGTATATTATATTGAATATATATATATTTCATTATTACTTTTTTTTGTTTGTGTCTTTATTCATATAGCTATTAATTTACTTAAAACAAAACCACCTGGTACATTTCTTATTCGTGATAGTCAAGGTTTTCCAGGTTCTTTTGGTTTAGCTGTTAAAGTTGAAACATTACCACCGGGTATTCAGTCAAAACGAGGTTTGTTATTTGATTTTAATGCAAACATAAAAAAAAAGATAATAATATTCAGGTGCTGATCCTGCTTCGGAACTTGTTCGACATTATCTTATTGAACGAACACCAACTAAAGGTGTTCGATTGAAAGGTTGTCCTAATGAACCTGATTTTGGTATATTTAAAAATATAAATTTTTTTTGAATTCAAAATAAATTCATTGTTATTATTTTTCTAGCTACACTATCAGAATTAGTCTATCAACATACAATAACAGCACTTGCTTTGCCTATAAAACTTATTTTACCAACAATGGATATAGCTGAAGATTTTCATTCTATGATAAATCAACAACAAGAAAATAAAAAAATATCTACTAAAGATTTATTAGAAAAAGGAGCTGGTAAAAACAAAATGAAGTTATTAAAATATATATATATGATGAATAAAAATTTTTTATTCTTATTCTTAGCTTGTAATGTTGTTTATTTAAATAATGTTGATGTTGAATCATTATCCGGTCAAATGGCTGTAGCTAAAGCATTAAATACAACATTTGAAAATGCTGAACGTTTACAACCAACTATTGTTACATTTAAAGTATCAACTACTGGTATTACATTAACAGATGTTAAGAAAAAGTATATATTATTTATTAAATATTCGTATAGAATAAATTTATTTATTTTTTTTTTAAGATTATTTTCACGACGTCATTTTCCAAAAGAATATGTTACTTATTGTGGTCTTGATTATGAAACTGATCGTTTTTGGACATATCAATATAATGATCTTGAAATGTTACCACATGCAAAGTAGATTAATTTTCATTTTCTTTTTTTTTTAATAATAATATGTTTATTGTTTTTAAAGATGTTTTGGTATTGTATCAAAAAAAATCAATGGTACAAAATCATCTCAACCTGAAAATGAATGTCATATATTTGCTGAAATTGATCCATCACAACCATCAGCAGCTATTGCAAATTTTGTATCGAAAGTTATGATTGGCAGTATACCTGTTTAGATGAAAGAAAATAAGATAGAAGTATTTTTCAAAAAAAAAAAAAAAAGAACAATATTCTTTCTTTCATTTTTATTTGTATCAAATTCTTTTTTTTTTTGTCTTTTTCCTATTAGAATTTTCTTATTATACAGTTTTTTTTTTCTTTTTTTGTAGTCGAATGTCATTTGCTTTGTCGTTTTGTTTTTCATATCGTCTCCCCTCGCTCCCCGCGCGCGATCCTTTGCTCACTCCCATCGGTTTCGTTTTTTTTTTTTTTTTTGTTAATCTTAAGTGATAATATTCTTCTTTATCATCGTTCTCGAAAAAATGCATACACATAACAAAATACAATTAAAATCATATATATATATAACAGTGATGATAAATAATGATCCTTGTTTCTCTTCTTTTTCTTTTTCTGTTTGTTGGTGCTTGCTTTAATCTCTAATATATATATATTTGTTTTCGAGTATTAAAAAAAAAAAATGTATAATATTCTAGAAAGATAATAATAAATTATGGAAATACCAACTATTAATTTGGGTCATACTAATATGAAAATAACAAGAATCGGTCTAGGTTCTATGCCATTATCAATTTATGGTCGACCGACAAGAAAAGATGCGATTAATGTTATTCATCGTACACTTGATCTTGGAATAACATTAATCGATACAGCTGATGCTTATTGTTTAGATGAAAATGATAAAAATTATAGTGAAATATTAATTTATGAAGCATTACAAACATATCAAGGTTCAGCTAATATAAACAATATTATTATAGCTACGAAAGGTTTTTGTTTTTTGTTTTTTTTTTTGTTATTTATCTTTATATTTTTAGGTGGTCTTATTCGTCCTAATGGTGCATGGGAAACAGATTTAAATCCATTACGTCTTCGTCAAGCTATTAAAAAAAGTTATGAAAGTCTTGGAGGACAAAAACCAATTTTATTATGGCAAATACATAATTCACCACAAGATAATAAATATAGTTTAAAAGAAATATTTCAACCAATATGTGAAGCTATTGAATTAAAATTAATTAAATATGTTGGTGTATCAAATTTTACTGTTGAACAAATAAAAGAAGTACAAACATATGTTAATATACAATCTGTACAAAATGTTTTTAATATATATAAACGTCAAGCAGAATTTGATGGAGTTTTAAAATATTGTGAAGATAATAATTTAACATTTATAGCTTATTCACCAATGGGTGGTCGAAGAAAACATAAAAAATTAAATCAAGAAAAATTACTTATAAATTTAGGAGAAAAATATCATTGTTCACCTTATTGTATTGTTCTTGCATGGATTTTATCTAAATCAAAATGTATTGTACCTATACCTGGTGCTAGTAAAATAACATCTATTGAAGATTCAGTTAAAGCTTTAAATATTCATCTTGATGAAAATGATATTGAATTAATTAATAATTATAAATTTACTTAAATTATTCATATATATATATAGTTTTAGATAAATCTATAATATTATTTTCATTGTTCGATTATAGAAAAAGATAATCTTGAAATTTCTAAGGAATATGTTGAATTCATTAATTTACTACAATTTATTTTGTTTTTTTGTTTTTGTTGTCGTTATATTCCCCAAAGGAAAAAGAAAACACTTTCATGTTATTCTTTTCTTTGATTTGTTTTTTGTTTTTGAGAGGAAAAAAGATTAATTATTTTTGTTACTGATTTTTCTTCTTCTTCTTCTCCTATCAGTCTTCTTTTCTTTTCTTTTTTTTTATAGATTAATGTCAAATATAATATCAACAGATAATACTGCTGTTAATCGGCCACGTTTATATCGTTCGGATGATCAATTAAATCTACTTGAATATATTGATACAACATTAAATGAATCATTTTCTTTAAATTTAACATTAATACAAACAATATCAAATGGTTATGATCATTTTGGTAATACAATACTTGATCAATATTTACTTTATTTATTATGTCAAAAAATAAATCCAAATCGAACAAATAATTTAATCAATAATTTATATCAATTATTACATCGTTTAATTATTTTAAATGGAAAAATTTCAAAAAGTTTTTTTGAATATTCACCATTATCAAATAATTTAACAATTTATCAAACTATGTTTCATAGTTATACAAATTTTATTTGGAATGAATTTGATATTAATGTTTTACTTGAACTTGGTTAGTAGAAGAATTCTCAATATATTTAATCTAATTAATATTGAAAATAATTTGATCCAAAATAAATAATAATCAATCGGTATAGAATTTCATTATAGATCGAATTATAGTTCTCTAATTATTACTCAATTACTCTTGATTATAACACAGTCCTATTGAATTCATAGAAAGTTATTTATGAAACATGATATAAGAAGAATATTGAAATATATACAATAGAAATTTGAAATATTTCCTTTCCTCCACAGACCGTATATCAGTAAAGTCTGATTCTGATTTTCGAACTATTGTTGAACTTTAAAAAAAAATAGCCTCCACCATTTTTTGAATAACTCTCGATTGCTTATTGCCATTGAGTTCGAGTTTTCACCATTAGAAAGAGAAAGTGAGGGAATATTTATCTATATAAAATTCATCAGTTTTTCATGAGGTTTCACAGAAATCTACGCTCAAATTATAACAAATTCTAGCCCAAAACGACCTTTATTCCTGACCAAATGTTCATATTTTAATACTATACCTTTGATGTATTGATTCAAATAAACTATAGAGAGATTTAAAAATTTTACCAAGAATAAAGGCCATTTTGGGCTATAATTTGAGTGTAGACTGCTGTAAAAACTCATGAAAATGGACAACAACAAAGATGTTCGTTCAAAAACATTCATGAAAAACTTATGAATTTTATATAGATAGATGTTCCCTCACTTGCTCTTTCTAATGGTGAAAACTCGAACTCAATAGCTATAAGCAATCGAGAGTTATTCAAAAAATGGTGGAGACTATTTTTAAAAACAAATCCGACAATAATTTCTTATTGTATTTCTGGGGCATGGAGTAAAAAGATCATGAAAAAATCTATTCGAAAACAGATAGAATACAGCTAACTTCTGTGATTGATAAGAGCAGCGACATTGTGCTTTTCAGTTTAATCACAGCTTTTATTGTCGGACTCATCGTGATCATTTTTTTTCCAATTCTATACAATAAAAAATGCACTACGTAAAGAAATCTATGTCGAAAATTTCAGATCCATATCGATAAATGAAATTGGTATGTAGTCATTTTGGCAAAGAAAATTTTGCACATGAGTCTTTCTTTCGTACTAAAAATGTTATTTCTAGTCGCTCGGCAAGAAGCGAAATAAGTCCAAAATTTTACTATATTCCTCTTGAAAATCTTCGCTTAATTTCATTTCATGTTAATCAGTTGAGAGCGGATATTTCAAAGAAACGCGATTCGATAATCTTGTCCAGCAGTGTTTATCAAAATTTTCTCACATGAAAACAATATACATTTTTTCTACTTGAATTTTCTCAGATAATAAACATGATTGTTAATAGAAATACAACGGTGATGAATGCATTTTCAATCATTGTTGTTCAGATCAATGAAGCGGATAAACACGCGAGAAGCTAATTATCGTGTAAAATTTCACTATTAGTTGACTGTTACATCTGTAACTCTTCATGAAAAATCTACAATAGATTGATTGAGGTACACTTTGTTTTGTACTGCACTGTACACAAGAATAAATCCTTCATATTCTAATTATTGAAAGTTTTGTTTTTTTTTTTATTTATTTATTTCAGGTTGTTTTTTATTAAAATATCGTTTACATGATATATTTAATACAAATATAGTAAATAATCGAACAAATAATAATAATAATTTAATTCGAGAAAAATTTATTGGTTATTTTCTTGAAATTATTGGAATTTATTATCTTTCATCAAATCATAATGATTTTTTTAATAATTCTCGTTCTATTGATATGATATTTCCTTCTCCAACACTACTTTCATTAACATTATCATCTCAATTTGCTCAATCATATAATATTGATGATAAAGAAATTTTTCAAAAATTTCTTAATATACTTTATAATAATGGTGAAATTTATTTTAATTTACATCAAATAAAAATTCTTTTAAAAAATGATGCTTATCAATTTTTAAATAAAAAATTAGAAAATAAAAAAATTGATTTTATTAAATTTTTAGAAACAAATATTTTTTATCGACAACGAAATTCTTGTCGAACATTAAAATCTATATGTCGTATATATATTAAAATGCATATTAAACAATATCCAAATGATATTAAACAATTAAAATTATTTCCATTTATAAATGATCAACTTCATATGTTTTTAATTTATGAAAATAAATTTGCTTTTGAATCATAGGGTGCTATGTCAATAAACTTCTTGTTTTTTTCTTTTTTCTTTTTATATATTTTTTTATTTCTTCTAATAGTTCGACATAATAATTATTGTGAACTATATGTATGTGTGAAATGATATATATATATGTATGTGTATCTTTTAAACTATTTTTTATTCGATAAAGATAATCTCTATCAATAATCATGCAATATATATAATAATATTTAATAAAATATTTTTTAAACTCAACATAATAATATTTTTAGAATAGGATATGTCTATAAATAGAATCATATTTAAAATATTTTGTAAAAATATAGGCAAAATTGAATAAAGTTCAGCATGGATCTAATTTTCCATTGTAATGTCGGTGTCGGATTCTTTTATTATTCTCCATAAAGGTTCATGTCGGGCGTAGTGCACAGCAAGGAATATCCTAAGGTCGCTAGGATTGAGGAGCCGATACCGGATTCGAAGGGAGGAGTCGAACGTGATTTTTGAGAATTATTGAGCAAAAATATAAGTGCTGAAAACAGAAACAAAAATTTTTCAAGATTGAAAGGGAATCACCATTGGGTGCTTTCCCCGCGCTCGATACACTCCGGCTGTTGAGAACTAAATAATGTACTATTTGTAAAAATATAGTTTTTCTTTTTTCTTTATGAAGATAGAAGCATCTTTTTAGATATTATAAGTAGGGAACTGCAAAATGGTCCCGGTCCCGGTCCTGCGGGACCAATTTCGGGACCAAAAATTATTTTGAATAAAAAAAGAACTCAATTGTCTTTTCAAGTCGCGATTGATGATCAATAATGTCTTTTATTATTTCATAAAAAAAAACGATATTTTCAAATATCTATTAACATTAACATGTTTATAATATTCACATATAGACAGATAATAGACTATTTAGACAATTTATAAGAGCAGAATTAATAATATATACATAACACAGCGCACACTTATGTGCGACATCGTGATAGGTTTCTTAAAAAATTTTTTTATGTTCGGTATTAAAAAAACGGGACCAGGACCGGGACCGGGACTAAAAAACAATATTAGCCGAGCTCGGGACCAAAAAAACGTGGTCCCGCAGTTCCCTAATTATAAGGGCCGTGAAATCTATTATTAGTATGAATAGAGGCTACAAAATTGGAAGAATTCTCTCATAAATATGATTAACATTTATCACAATGAATGATAAGTATATTTTTATTATTTTATAATCTATATACGAAGAAAAAAAAGAATTTATTTATTATAAAATATCGAGTCTTATACGATCATTAATTTTTATTTTATTTTATTTTTTTTATATTTCAAATTTTATTGATTACGAGCAAATTCAATATTAAGATCAATTTTAACAAATTGTCGATTATAAGCTTCTTTAGGTCCTTGTTCATCTGTACCACGTGCATTTGCAACATACATTATATTATCTGTTAAATCATAAACACCAACATGTAAATCACCTGTTTTAACAATTGATGTTATATTTTTAATTGATAATTCTGGTGTTATTTGTCCATATTGATCTATTATTGCACGATATAATTTATATTGTCGTGATGGACATAACCAATCCATACCACAATAAATAGCATTTGGTATACGTGGATGCCAATCAGCTAATGGTTGTAAATTTTTATCATCAAAAAAATTTACTTTTGAATGTGAATATTGTATCATACGTGCTGTACCTAAGTTTCCATCAGCTACACCAAGTATTAAATGACATGTACGTTTAACATCAGCAATAAATGAAAGTGCATCATCAAGTGTTTCACTATATTGTAATATATAACGTTCAACAAAAATAAATGGTAAACCACTCATACTTTCATCACCAAATGTATCATCAGGAAATGAAACACCTATTTCAGATATACCAAGACGATATGATGACATACCAGTTAATGTTCCAATATAACCTTAATATATATATATATAAAGTTATTTTCAAAATTAATATAGAAAACAAAAAACAAAAGAATTAAAATATTTTTACCTGCCCAAGCAACATTAGCAAATGTATGACCAAGTTTTGATGTACGAGGATGATAGATAGTAACAACAGGATAATCTTGTAAACCAGCATCAACATCCCAATCTAATGCACGTAATTGTAAAGTTTTTCCACCAAGTGTTGCATTACCCCAAAGACCATAAAGTGAACATCGACCTATAGAATAAAGATAAATATTATTCTATTTGACTATATAACAATATTTTATACTAATTTATTTTCTAAATTCAATTAATTCATATAAGAAATATTCATTACAATTCGTTTTCCGAGAAAGAACTTTTTTTTTTTTTGTAAGATTTACCTCGTGTAATTTCTCCAAGCATATGTAATCTAACAACTGTTTTATAATCAACTTGTGATGCATCAGATAAACCACGCATTTCATTATATATTTCTTCATTCATATATTTTTTAACAAGATCATTTTGTAAATCTAATGCAAATTCAAGACCTTTATTAATAATAATATCTTCAAACCATTTTGGTAATTTAAGATCTTTTAATGAATCAATTATTTCTTGTTCAAAATGTGCCCAAGCACGAGGTAAAACTTTTTGAATTTGATCACGTAATAATGTACCATAAGCATAACCAAAATCATAACCTGTATTACCATAAACATGTATTAACCATATTTGATCTTCACCTGAACCAACTTGATAAAGTGTACCATTTTCAACTTTATTTATTAATCTTGGTTGACTTATATCAATTGAATTTAAATTTGGATTACCACGTGATGTATCATTAGCACAAAATGCACCAATATTTTTAATTCCATTAATTTTATGACTTGAACTTATTTGAATAATAAGAAATAATTCAATAAGAAAATAATATATACGATTTTGATTTAACATTATTTTCGCTCGTTTTTTTGTTTTTTTTACTCGATAAGAATAATAAGTTTTAGTGTCTATTACTTTTTATTTAGGAAGATATCAAAAGGGGTAAGGTGCGAAAATAAAACAGATAGTCGTTTGTAAAACAAAACAAAAAAAAGTAGAACATGATAAAACAAAAAAAAAAAAAGAAAAGTGTAAGGTTATCATGATAAAGCATATTGTGAATAACTAAGTCATATGTAATATTAACTATGACAATTGTTTATTATTTTCATAGAATCAAAAGCTGTCGAACTTCACTCTTACGTTTAGGAAGTTAAATGTTAATGCATTACTTTACTATTTGAAAGTGTTTTAATAAATAAATGCTTGATTCGAAAGTTAATTTAATGTCATAGGACTTATATTAACTGACAGAAGAAGAACTTGTTTAGATAAAGAAAATAATTAGATGAAAAATTTCATGTTCGTTCTAATGTAAATATTGATTAGAAAATGTAAATAGACTTGTCTATTATTATAAATATATGTTCATTCCCTAGATTTTCTTCTTTTCTGTGTTGTTTGTGCTAATATAATTGTATTCTTTTGATTTTTTGTAAAATAGAACTGATATAATCAAAAAACAAAACATTATGTTAATTCAAGTCTTTATTAAATAAAAAATTTTTTTTTTACTGTCTTTTTGTTTTATTGTGCTATTTCATAAAATCTTAAAGCGTAAAACAGAGTAAATTTTTGACAAAAAAAAAAGCAATGGAAAAATTAATTTGGCACTTATCATAACTCGATCAAAACTTGAGATGAAGAAAATTTATAGAAAATTAAAGAACATTTAGTTTTACTCAAAAAATATCCGTGCTATCATAAATAATTTAATCAAATAAACTTTGTCTATAAATCTTTAAATGATCATGATTTACTCGAATAAATTATATTAAAAATAAATATTTTAGGTAGATTGCTAGAATAAAACAATATGATGTAAAATATTTGTGACAAAAAAGAGTTCTTATATTCATAACATGTATGAATATTGAAGTATAAATAAACAAGTTTTGCCTATACTTAAAAAGAATAAATTTAAAATCTAAATTTTTTTTTTAACCTTTTCAACTTAATTGATCAACACTATCAGTACCAACAGTTTGAGATGCAATAGTAACTATTTATGATAAAAAATAAAATATTATTTCTACTAATAGCTTTAACGAGATTATGTTAAGCATCGGCTGAGATTACTACAGTATCACTAAAAGATCAACCAATAAGTATGACTTTTTTGACAGATTATAATTTAATGCAAGTAAATCAATTGTTTCTAGGAAATTTTGAACTTTAAAAATTAAAACTAATTGTTCATAATAGAATTTCAATAGTAGTAAAAATTAGGTATTTGTATATTCAATAGAGTTGTAATTTCAAAATCAATAATAAAATAATTAGAAAGGAATTTATCAAGACTTCATTTTGAATAATAGTTTGAATTATCTTTTTCGAATTGTATAAAAAAAAAAGATTTTTTTTAATTAAAATAATAGAAGATATGATAAAGGCTTGCCATCAAAAAGCAAGAAGACGAACGGATAGATTATGGTGAAAATTAATCCAGTAATATGACACTTTATAGACGTTTCTGACAGCCGAAATGAAATCGTAATTTCATTAGCCTATTGTTTTACTAGCAAACAATCATCATTTCTAAGACGATTTTCATTATTTTGTACCATTCTCTTGGATCAGAATAATGATCGATTTCTAATTGTTAACATTAAAACAAAGTATCGTCTACGTATGAATTAAGATCACCTGGAAATCAATAATTCATTTGTATACTGATATGAGATTGAGATAAATTATAATCTCTCTTGCTAGCTCAGGATAAATCGCCTGTAAAAAAAAGAAAAAGGATTATAAAATCTAATTATTATTCAAAATAAAATTTCATCTTACACCAGGTCTTATATAACCTAAAAAAATAAGTTCAGCTTTTATATGATGAATGATCCATAAATAATTACACTCTTCATATTTTTAAAATTTTTCCTTTAGTTTTCATGCCATTGAAAAACCTTTTTTTTGTATCAAAATGGCTAGCATTTAAAATTCTAATTAGATCTAATGAAATCAAATTTATTGTTATTCAGTCGGAATTCATAGTTTCTGCTAGTTCATTTCATAAACTTTAATCTAACAGATTTAAATCAGACAGATTCGATGATGGATAGTTGTCAATACATTATTTTTCATTGAGGTAATGCGTATGAATCTTAAAAATATGCTACTAACATTTAGCCTACTCTTGTTTGTTAGATTAGTTATGATGAATTCTTTGACCTTTTCTTATGGCAAATAATCAAGATTTTCATGTGGTAACACTAGGGTGTGTGTTTTGTTTCAACAGACAGTTGTCTTGTTGATACCAATTTCTTGAAAATCAGACAGCATTTGACCTTTGATGCATTTACTTTTGTTAGGATCTATGTGTCGATCAGTCGTATTAAATGCTTAAGACTAATTTTATTTAAAAAACAATAAAAAGCACTGCTACACATTAGAATTGTTATATATATATAGTTCATACAGTCCTGAATCTCTATAGAACTCATAGTCTTGAATCGATTAAGCATTGATGTTTAGATATAGCAATACTGCTTAATTTACTCTATATATACTGATAGAATATTTTAAAATTTAAGCATTCTTCAATGATATTGTAGTTTTAAAGATGAACAATTAAATATTGACAATAATCATTGATCTAAACGACACTAAAATTAAAATAGCTAAAAACTAATCGAGATCAATGTTATATTCGATGGTACCTGAAAACCTATAAATTGTTCATATTATCAATGCTTAATAGATCTGAGTTCATAACATCTATAGATTAAGAATTGTATGAATTGTACATATAGACAAACAATAGAAATATAGCAATGTTTCTTGTTATTTTTAAATAAAATTAGTTTCAGAATTTATTTAATGACTCTAATATATCGTATGATTTTTGTAGAGAATTTCAATTGCTATCTTGTCATTAAATAAAAATAAGTCAAAAATTTGAGAAAGAATTTTGAAAATTCTAACATTGCAATTATTTATGAACCATCCGTTATATTTAAATTAAAAAATAATCATCTCGACCAGCTTCAGCTACCATAATAAGAGCATCACGTAGATAACTCGAATCTTGCATATTGTTGGACATAAGTATACGTATGTTTGCATAACGTTGACTTGAATTCATCTCGAGCAGTGTTTTATCCAGGTTTTTTTCTCCGGAGGGGCAATTTGAAATTTCGGGGGGGGGGGGGGGGGGGCAAGCCACATAGTTCCTCATGCGATGATCGCGAGTCTCGGTGGGAGCATCGCCCCCCGGGCACCCCTCTGGATAAAACACTGATCTCAAGTGTAAAGCAATAATAATGAAAGTGATTCTTTTTTTAAAAATTTTATGCACTGAATAATCTAAATAGTCATCAATTGATTATCATCGACATCTTACTTATCATAGTATTTGATTGGTTGAATGATACACCCCTAAAAAATGGTTAGTTTAAAAATAAATAGGGAGTCAATAAATTATATTTCATTGAAGATTATCAAATGTTGCAATATGGTATTTTAATTTTTATTAAATTTTCCTTTATTCATTTAAATTTATTTTTAATTTTTTAGTCATCATTTTTAAAAGATTTACCGTGTCGCAATCCAGATAGTTTTACTAGACTTCATACTAATGGTGCTATTCGTCAAACAGTAACAATAGTTGACATTTTGTTTTTTTTTTGATATATGAAATTTTATTTTAGTCTGTTCGACCAACATATACAGCACAACTTGATTCAAATGCAAAAGGTATTATCTAATATGCAATATAACCATACAAGAAGAAAAAAACATCGTGATTTAATAGTTCAATTTTTCAAACAAGCAAAAATATCTATAAGAATAAAGAATTGTATTTGAGATTATCATAAAATTGCAACAATCGGTATCAAATTTCCTCGGACATATTTCTTACTTGAATAAATGATTTAAATCATCGATTTACTGAATTTTTTTATCCATATTTTTAGTACTGCTCGAAAAACTGAATAATGAAGTTTTAATATCAAAATTTTACTCATAGATAAACCTAAGGATTGTTAAAATTTTCAGTCGAAAAGAAATTTTCTGTCATTAAACTATTGAATTTGGATGTAAACTTAATTTTTATAACATGTCTATAGTAATAAACAATTTTTAGGAATTCAATATTTTGACTCAGAAATATTCTTTTACAACTAAAACTTTGAAACTATTCTAAACATCGTTACATTTATTCAAAAGAAAAAAATTTTAGATCAAAAATCTACAAAACAAAACATAAAAACGATGACAAAGGTCAATGCGGACGAACTTTCCTACATTTTTGTTCTGTTCTCATTGAAAGTTTCGAATAGTTATATTTTTAAGTTTTCTTCTTAACTACTATCGGTAGATCTGAAGAATGCAGTTTAATGAAAAGAAAATCTTATTTTGCTCGAAATATTAAATTAAATCTTCGAACTACACAAATTTTTTTTTGTAGATTCTTGCTAATAATTTGTCATGTAATTTTTATTCTCTACAAAAAATATATATATCTAAACGCTTTCTCGTCTTGTCAAAATAGTAAAAAAATTACAAATTTTCTTTTTTTTTTTTCATAGTTTAAATTTATTTGTTTGACACATTACTTTCTTTTTAAAAATGACATTACATAGAACATAATTGACTTTATTATTGCATAATTTGATTTGTTAAAGAACAAAAATTTGAAATTAAATAAGACATTTCTAATGAATTATTTCATTTATAACAAGATCAAATAAAAAAATATGTCAAAATAAAAAGCAAGACTGACTTTCAAGAACTTCAATTTATATTCATAATTATATTAATCTTTCTTTTTTTTGATTAATCAAATTAATTTATTAAAAGATCTTCAAATAGATTTTTAATTTGACACAAAAAAAAAACACACACACATAGATTCATGAAAAGTTAAATGTTTTTTTTTTATTGTATAGAAATAATTAATGATCCAGTTCCAATGCTCATTCATCGTTTATCTCGTTTACCAGTATGTATTAAAATTTATACAAATTATTTTTCTTAATTATCTAATTTTAGAAAGATGAATCACGAAAACGACCAATACCTGAAGATGAAAGTCAAGTTCCATCATTTACAATTGATCAAACAAAACGAACTAAATCAACATCAACAGATTCTAATCAACAACAATCAAATCTAATTGATTATAATGAAGAAATATCATAAGAGAAAAAAACAACATGTTTTTTTCTAAATATTTTATTTCCTTAATAAAAAAAAATTCACCGGAATAAAAAGTTTTTTTTTTTGTTGTTTGTCATTAGAAATTATTTCGTTTGTTGTATTGTTTTTGAATTTGTACATGTTATTATTGGTACTGTTTCACGTAAACTATAATTTTGAGTTATTGGTACATGTGGATGTTCAATCATTTGATACCAATGATCACGATTAATACCATCAAAATGACAACCAATACCAATACAACCAATTAATTCATTTGAACCAACACGATCATAATCAATAACTTTAAATATAAGATCCGTATTTTCAAATTCTTCATTTGATAAATCAAATTCTAAACTTTCATTATATATTGGATTAAGTGTATTTGATACAACAGATGTTTTTTTTTTTCGAATTTTTTTTCCATTAATTAATAAAACAACTTTAACATATGGATCAGATTTACCAGTTATATCCATTGGTTTTAATGAATTTGCTTTAACAATAGTTACAGTAATACGTTTTGCATTTGGTAAACAACATAATGATACAGTTAATTCACCTAGATCTGGATCACTCTAAAGAAAAAAAAACATATATACATATGTAAACTACTTAATGATTATTATATTTTAGAGAATTAGTTTTTTTTGTCTTATTTTATAAGATGACATTATTATTAAATAGACATGTTTTATAAAATGATGTACTTCTTAACTGATTACACAACATTGTCCTTCTTCTTAGAAATATATGAAGAAAAAAAAGACAAGTTCAAGATGTTTGAGAAAGGAATCAGATTTAATGTTTTTTTTGCCTTTACTAATTCTTTAAAACGATTTATTGTTATTATTTATTTAATTCAAAATACATAGATGATCATGATTGAGACATACACAATCATAAACTAACGATAAAAATCTTATTTTCTTTCTTCTTTTTTTTTTATATTAATATATCTGAATATAATGCACGAAATTGGTATTATCTTAGATTTTTATATATTAAACGGATTCATTTCATTAATCTTAACAATAATGATTAAAAATATAAATGAATAGTTTTACTATTCTTATATGTTCTAGTAAAATAATAATGAAATGTATTTTTGTTTTTTGAATTTTTATGTAATAGCATGACTAACAATATAAATCTTGTTCTATCATTAGAAACAAAAAAAAAATTGTTGAGTTTTACGTGATGTAGAATTAATTAATATTTTCATATATAAATGTTTTTTTTTTTTGTATCTTGAGTTCTTTACAATCCAGGACTCGTCTTCTTCTTATTTTTTTTTAATATAAGACACTTCAAGTAATATGAGTCTAACATTAATTGATTACTTTCTATTTTATTGATGATGAAGAAACCATTCGTATTATACTAGAAGTCATTTGATTTCCAGGTCGTTTTTTTTTGTTTAGTTTGCTTATTTTTAAATGCATTAGTATGAAATACTTACACCTGGATGATAATATAAGATATTTATCAGCTTATTATTAGCAATAGTCATAACGTGCATAAATTCTATTTAAATTTTTATGAATATATATATATACTATGAAAATGAGTGCAAATTTTTATAATAATATAAATGCAAGCATTGATTATAACTAATCAAAATGCATATCAATCTATGTCAAAAACTATTAATGAATATTCTTTATAATATTTATTAAATAAATAAATAAGCAAAACAATAGATATTCTTTTATGCATATCAAAATAAATGACAAAGAAATAGAGCATGATTTGAAATTGAATCTTTTTCAATGTTCAAATGATATATTAGTCTTCATCTTATCGTAAAATATTTAAAAAATAGAGTCGTGCATAAATATAAATTGTTAATGAATGTATATTAATGAAGAAAATTCGCTTAGCTATTTCTTACATTATAGATTAAAAACAAAAAAACAATCATTGATACTTTTTTCTTTCTGATACAACTTTTGACCTTATTCATTGTTCAAAGCGTATATATATATTATAAGATGCAGTACATTTTGTATTTTTTCACTATCTATATAATATGCTTATAAAAATTAAGAATGCAAATATATATACATGCAAGCGAAGGCAATTATTGATTGTCTTTTTATTCTGCATTCTATTTTATTTGTTTAACTTATTACTTTTCTAAACAATTATTTTGTTTTTAAATAGAAAATAATTTTTATATGAAGAGAAGATTAACTAATTTTATATTAATGAACTTTTTGACATGTTTTTTTTCACCTTGAATTTAAATCTATTTAGATAAATGATCCGTTTTTGTCATGAATAATATATATAACTTGTATGTGATAGATTAAAATTCTATTTATTAACCTTTAAAAGTGCAAAAAATGAACACATAATGAAAAAAATATTTTCTATAATGTGTTTTTGTTTTTTTGGATGTAAATGAATATCATAACTATAAGCATTTTGATGTATAATGTAGTTCGATTTATTATTTAATATAAAACTTTCTTGCATATATTCGATTAGTATTCTATGCTATTTTATTATTACTATTCAAATAATTTTGTATTATTTTTGGTTATGTTATTTTTCTTATCAATGAATAAATATGATAATTCTTTTTGTTTTTTTTATTAGAAGATTTCTATTATCAACAAAATCTTTTTTTGTTTTTTCTATTCAATCAATGATCTAAATATAGTTTTGTTTATTTATCAATGACAACTAGTATTTTCAAATAGAAAAATAAAAATTTTCATCTTATTATTTAGTAACTTTGTTGATAGAAGCTGTTTTGATGAGTGTACTCATATCTATAAAAAGGTAATGTGACACGTCAAATAAATAATCACTTCTTTTTTTTTTTTTTCTTTTTCTTCTTCTTCTAATAAATACGTTGCATGTCGGAAATGCAATCTCGGAATTTTCATCTTCCGCATCTTCATGATTGTTAATGTTTTAGATGGATCATTTGTCCAAAGAAGAAAATCGAAATAGAACAAAAAAACAATAAAGCTTGATTTAATCCAAGAAGTTTCCTGATTTGTATTAGGTACTTTGTACTATTGAGTATCTCTTGAGACTTATATTTTTACATGATGAACAAAAGAAAGAGATGGAGAACAAATCGAAATAGATAATCTTTATATTCAAAGTCTTTTCTGACTTTAGAGGATTTTTTTGTATTTAATTAATCAAAACTTACCTCTGTACCAGGTACAATATGTTTTGTTAATGTAATAGTCTGTGATGTAATATCGGATTTTAAACAAATATCATCAATTTTAACTGTACCAATTAAATTTCTTTTTGATGAACGACGAAAATCATAAACAGATAATAATAATATTCGTTTATATAATTGTTTATATGTTGTTTGAAATTCAAATGTTTCATTAAATTGTACAGATTCAATATGTTTATAAACTTTAGTTTGAAATTTTTTTCGACGATCAGGTAATAAACATAATTTTACAAATGGATTAGGTAAAACTTTTGAATTTAAATCACGAAATGGTAAATGATCAATTGATATAATTGTTATTATTAATGATGTTAAAGATTGATTATAAAAAAGTGTCAGTGTTATACTACCTGAATTATATGATGGATCATTGAGTTGTATAGGTTTTTTATATAGATTAGGTTCTAATTTACCAAGATTATCATTTATATAACGAATAGCTTTAACACCATTTAATCCTGGAATTTCAATTGATTCCATTCGACGTATTGAACGTCGTATTGGAAATGTTGATGTTGTATCTGTTGATTGTCGAATAAGTGAACGTGATCGATTGATCATTTCTTCTCTCAAATTATTATCATTATTTAATAAACCTTGAATATTAATTGTTGGATTATTATGATATATTATTGGTGAAAGTCTTGTATCATCAGATTTATTTGATTCAGATACATGTCGTCTTAATATTGATTGACGTGATGATATTCGATCAGTTAAATATTTTGTATTTTCTATTGATTTTTGTATATTAGGTGAATGTAAACGAGAACCAGATAAATGAAGATTACTAGAATTTGATGATACAGATGAACTTGATAATGATTCAGATGAAAATAAATTAAATAATACATCATTTGTTGGTAATATAATAGATGTATCTTGTTCAGTATTATTTATTGATGTAAATGTAAATTTCATATTATCAACTGTTTGTCGAACTTTATCCATAAGAGTATTTGTTGGTGTTGATAATTTTTCCATTTGATTTTCAAAAAATGAACGTAAATTAAATGTTTCACTCATTAAGTATTTTCTATGTTTAAGATCTAAAATAAAGAAGAAGAAGAAAAAAGAAATAGGAAACATTCTTTGACAAAAGTTCTAACAAATAAACATTCCACATGCTGTTTTCCTGTCTGCATGTCTAGTTTCTCCTAATCATTATCATGCGCCGGATGACAAAAGTTAAAAAGATGCAGACAGATTAATGTCAAAACATAAACACGAATTCAAGTCTATTAATTGACATTAATAGAATAGTGCATTAAGATATAAATAGTAAAATCACATTTTGAATGTTTGTTATTGTCATTGATGGTTCCGAATGAAAAAACATGAATAGTCATTTTTGATTGACATATATTCCCCAAAAAGAAAAATGTAAAGTGCATATTAAAGGAAACAACAAACTTATCATTACACGGTTGCTAGACTAGATTATATTTGTTCATAGGAAAAAAAAACACAAACCAGTCTGTTGTTTGCTTTTGTTCTTTTAATTATTATTTCCTTATGTTCTTATCTTTTCTTTTTTTTTTCTTCTTCTTCTTTTTATATATTTTTTTTTTCTACTAGTTTATGTCATTCTTTTCTTTTCCACATTCTGTATATATTTTACAGTTATAGTTTTTCTATGAAATAAGAAAAAAAAAAAAAAAAAGAAAAGAGCACATAGAGATGAGAGTATATGAGAAAATTTAGTAAGACATCATCATCACTTGATAAAAATTTATAGTTATCTCGAACTATGTAAATTTTAACCTCATTTCTACTTGATTTCTTTTCAATATAATTAATATCATATGTGATAAAATATTCCTAAATATAAAAATGAAATGAAATATTGCTTAACAATAACTAATTTCTTAATTTAATGTACATATATATAGATGTCTTGGGTACTTTGTCTATGTCAAATAGAATAATTTATCATATGTTTTTGATCCAAGTCAAATATTGACTATAAATGATTATTTTATTCGGAAATTGATCGTTTGCAAAACAAAAATTCTATTAGTCGTTGAACACGAGTAATTGATCATATTGTTCAATATATCATTTATTTTAATTAAATAAAAATCAATTAGATATAACATAGATAAATTATCGAACAAGTCTATAAGAATTAGTTAATCGAAAGAAATAAAAAAAAAAAAACAAAACTAACAGAAAATTTATTAAATATATTATTGATATATTTTATTAATCTATGTGATGTAAATATCAATATTTTTCTTTCTACCTTATTAAGATAATATTTAATATTAGGATAGCAAACAAAAAACAATGTTAGTCTATTATAAAAGATTAAATTAAAAAAAAAAAGAAAATATTTTTAATTATTCAAAATGTAATAAATAAAACATGAAGTTAAGATTAAAAAATTTATTTCAAAATGAAAAAATTAGTTTAAGAATTAGAAATTTTTTTCTTCTTTTTCCATGATTTTTTTCAATAAAAATTAATTAATTTCATGTTAGAATATTTAAATTAATCATAAGAAAAGTATTCTATTATATTGTGAATTATTTATATCGAACAAGTGAGATTTGAGAATAGTAGTATTCATTTAGCAGATGTTCAGTAGTAAATATTTGGTTACATTAAAGGTGATGTTCCTGACTATTAAAAAATATTCCATCTTCTATTATAATATCATATTAGCAAGTGGAACATACATGTTAATGTTATCATATCATACAATCAAATATCATGGAATAACCTACTAAATGAATATCAAAAATATTTGTTCATATTGATGTAAAATAAAATTATAACAGTTTATTTTCTTTTCATTCTATATGAACAATTCATTTTCTATATATAGAGAAAACCTGGGAAGTCTATTACTTTTTGTTTTACTCTAATTTGATATGTTATAGTTTTCCTTGATGACTATATAATTATGAAAATCCGTGATACTTTTATTCAACTAGTCTTATAAACTTTATTTATAAGTCTTTAACTAATCCGATTCTAAGCACTATGAGTACATATTTAATTTTCGTCAAGTCTTCTTCTATCATCTATATAGATAGAAGAAAAAGTATGTCATAGTGACATCTAATATTTTAGTATTTGTTTGGTTATGAATATCAACCTATACAAAAATTTAATATTCGTCGTTTTTTTTCTATCATCTTTTGATACAAATCGAAAAAAAAGAAAAAAACTTATTATAATCATGTCTACTTGGCAACAACATACAATATCAAATTTAGCAATAAATAATACAAATAATAATTTGAAATCAAATGAAATATCAGAAGGATTAGGAGAAATAAATCATACATCAACACTTCCAGTTGATTTCGGTATGTGAATTATTAAAAGAAAAATATGATAGTTTACTTTTATCATTCTATCTTACTTTTTAAAAAAATATTAGAATTAAATAATTTCATTGTATAGATAATCTAAAAACAGAGGAACAAGTTTTTGATAATTGTTCACTATGGATTATGTATCAATCAATTATTTGTACGTCTACTATATATTTATTTAATTTTTCTATTATGATCATCGAACAAAAGAGATATATTTATTATATTAACCAATAAAAAAAACGAATTTCAATCATATTTTTTATTTAGTTTTGAAGAATCATTTAATTTCATATAATATGGATTAAAAGTTGAGAATTCTTGTTGAAGAATATCTTATAGAAATACATCATGCTAGAATGTTCATCTTTGGATTAAATATATTCAGACTAACAAACATATTTCACAAATATAGCACGTTTACAAACAATCTCATGAGTATAATCTAACGACATACTTTTCTAGGTCAAAAAAAAAAACACGACATTATTGAATTTTCGATAATTATCAAATATTATAAAAACATTTTTTCGTAATCATGGAAATGAGTATTATTCCCTTCATCTATTCTATTTTAATAGAAGCAGTTATAATATCGGATAAATATATTATAATATGAGTCTATATTCACAGTGAAAGACTTATGTCATCTACTCTTTGTCCTAACAATTGTTGATTACTTGAATATTTATTAATCTATAAAAATGTGTAATACTATTGTAATTATTTATGATAATGAAGAATATATTAGTTGTTATTTTTATTATTAATTCAAATTTATATTTAATTCTTAAGTTCTTTTTTTCTCATATAATAGAAATCAAATATTTATTTTATTATTATTATTATTTTTAGAAAAATTATTCAATCAATCTGATTATAGTGATATTGAATTAATAATTGAATCTGAACATTTTTATGCTCATCGTGCAATACTTGCTGCTCGTTCTGAATATTTTCGAGCATTACTCTATGGTGGTTTACGTGAATCCCAACATGATAATCGTATAATTGAAATTAAAGAATGTAAAGCAGCTGCATTTAAAATTCTTTTACGTTATATTTATACTGGACAAATTAGTTTAACTAAAAAGAATGTAAATTTTTTTTGTTATGAAGCTTTTCTTTTTTTCTTTAATAAGATTAAACTTTGTTTTTCTATTTAGGAAGATATTTTACTTGATCTACTTGGTCTTGTACATCAATATGGTTTTGAACAACTTGAAAATAGTTTATCAATATATATACAATCAATTTTATCATTAAATAATGTTTGTATTATATATGATACAGCTTGTCTTTATAAATTAAATAATCTTCAAGAACATTGTGCTCTATTTATTGATAATCATGCAAAAGAAATAATCAAAACAAATGAATTTTTATCATTATCATCTGTAAGTTTTCTTATTCGAATAAGAATAATTATTGTTATTAAAATTAAATCAATAAGATTTTGAGATTATTTTTATAAACGATATATTTCTATTATAATTAAAATCGAAGGTAATACATACAAAAAGATAATGTCAATCAGGATTATAAAAAAATCTATTTGATTCATTTCAATAAATCATAATTATTGATTATAAAAATACTAATACATCTAAGAAAACATTTCAATGAACTATTGACAATAATACTTTATTCATTAAGCAACTATCTCATCTTAGAAACAAAAATGATTTAAGAGACGAGCTATTTTTTTTTTTTATAAATTTATTAAGTATTCAGATTAAATAAATACAATGGTACACCGAGAAATATGACATTTAACATAGTTCAACATGATAATCATATATCTTCATCTTGTTTACAAAGAAATATGATAACTAACGAAAACAAAAGATGTTCATTTATTATCTTCGTACATGAAGATCTTATACAATCTTTGTCTTGCTTCTTATTTCCACTTTATGTAATTCTATTCCTCTATATACAATCGAAATCTTAAGTTATATAAATCATAATATTCATTTCATTTCTATGACATTAAATAAAATATAATATATCTTAAAAAGTTCATCATGACATTAACGTGAATATTTCTCTTTTTAAACAAGTTCAAGTAATTTATATTTATATTTTTAGATAAATGTCTATGCTTAGAAATATAAAACTCATATGATTAAAAGACAAATTTAAGTTATCAATCATTGTAAAATAAGAAAAATATTCAAATTCAATTTGATATATAAATGTTAGAAATAGATTATGTTACAAGATACTTTTCAATCTTATTCAACTAATACAATAGGAAACTGACAACCTTCTAGAAGACTTATTCTATAAAAAAATAAAATGTCATATCAAATTATGACTAAATATCTTTCAAAGAAATCATACAAGATATAATTTGTCTGACAACTTTTTCTAAAAAAAACTCAATTGAAATTACATACCTTTCATATTAATATTGATAAAATTCAAATAATTAATGTGTATAAGATGTAAAAAGATCGAGTTGAATTTTCAAATAAAAATCTATAATGAACATAAATGAATTCAAAACAATTTTTTTTTCAAATATTTTAAAAACAAAAAAAAAAAAGAAATTTTACATATTTCATTTGACGGTAATTATACTTTAAAAAGTTACTATTACTAATCAACGGAAGTTAATTTTCTTTTCTTTTATTTTTTTTTGAAATATATTTCTTCACTATATTTATTCGTATTTTTTTTGTTGTTATCAATCAAAATATATAAAACTTTCAATAGTATACTATCATATTATTATCTCTATTGTTTTTTCTATGGCGGACTTCTTATATCTACTATTTCTCAATATATGAACTAATAAAAAAATCAGTGAATATTATAGATGTAACTGTGTATTCTTGCATAAAAAAAAAGGGGACAGTATTGCTTGTAGATAGGGAAAACTCGTGATACTTCATCATTCCGTAAAGAAGAGAAAACATGATAGTGAGACCATGCAATTTGCAGATATATGGTTTGCATATTCTATGCAAGAGCAATGTCTCGACACCATAAGAAACAAAAAAAGTCATGACTTAATTCTTATATACTTGATTACTGTTTTATATTGATCATTTACATTGAAGTATGTGTTCTTTGTATGACTGGCACGTAATGTTATGAAGTGAAACGTAAAAAAAAGAAAAGCGAGTGTTTTTTATCATGCGTGTACTTCTAAACTTGAATTCATGATATTCATAGGCAACACATTTTTATTTTTGTCTTTATAACACTGACTTTCTCATAATTTATTTTTGTCTCCTGAGAGAATCATTTCTAATTATGTCTCGGACATCAAAATCTATTTTGTCATTGTAATTAATTCTAGATGAAAGAGTATATATATGACATGAATTAGAGCATGTCTAATTAATTGTCAAGGTATATTAGAAATTTATACCAACAAAAAGTTCAGTTAGTTTTTTAATTTGATACAGAAACTTTTAGGCTTGTGTTTTACTTTATTATCTATCATATTAACATTAGAGACTTATTTGTCTATAGTTATAGAATGTAAAATATTTTTTTGTGATAAAATTTTAGGAAGCATTATCATTAATTATTGCTCGTGATTCATTTTATTGTTCTGAAATTGAAATATTTTATGCTGTTAAAAATTGGCATGATTATTATTATTTTAATCAAAAAGATCAATGGAAACCATTTGATAATATTGTATCAAAAATACGATTAATATTAATGTCAATGAGTGAATTATTAAAAATTGTACGTTATTCAAATTTATTTGATCTTAATCAAATAATGGATGCTATTGATATAATTCATAGTGAAACAAATTTATTAATTAATGTTAATAATAATAAAAATAACTGTAAAAATTATCGTGGACGATTAAGTAAGTAATTATTGAAATTTTATGTTTTTAAAATTAAAAAGTTTCTTTTTGTATTTATTTTAGGATTAAATGAAAATATAGCTACAAAAACTTATGATGCTCAAGTAGTTGAAGGTAACAACTAAGATAAAATCGAAAGAAATGATAGAAACAAAAAAAAAAAAGAAGAATTTAATCATACTAAAAGTACATTGTACACTTTCTATATTTATCCTTTTGAGTTAATTAATTATTAGTAAAGATTTCTTTATTAATTAAATATGTTATTCATTTTTTTGTTTTTCTCCTCGTAGGAGAAGTGAAACAATCTTTACTGGATGGTGATATTATCAACTATGATTTAGTTTGTTTTACATTCTATAAAATTATTTTTTTTTTTGGACATAACCTTTGATTTAGGATCGTGGTTATACAAGACATCTTATTGATGATGTACATAATATTTGTGTTAAATTAGATGGACCATCAATAATAAATCATATTAAATTACTTTTATGGGATAAAGATACTCGGTAAATTTGATTATATAATTTGAAATAAATTTTTTTTTTTGAAATAAAATATTTTTTTTTCTAGTGCTTATTCATATTATATTGAAGTATCAGTTGATAATATAACTTGGACACGTATTATTGATTATCGTTTATATTTATGTCGTTCATGGCAAAAATTATATTTTTCACCTATTGTCGCAAGGTATTTTTATAAATTATAAGAAAAAGACATATACAAAGAATTTTATTAATTTAGTTATATTCGAATTGTTGGAACATATAATACTGTAAATAAAGTTTTTCATCTTGTTTCAATGGAAGTTTATTATAAACAAAAATCATTTGCACTTATTGAAGATATTCATGGTTAGATTTTACAAAAAAAAAAAACAATAATAAAAGATATTAAATTGTTTCATTTTTTTTTGTTGTTGATTTAGTTCCAATAGAAAATATTGCAACTATTGAAAGTAGTGCTGTTGTATCGGAAGGTGTTAGTCGTATAAGAAATGCACTTATTAATGGAGATTATCAATCATATGATTGGGATACGGGTTAATTAAAATTAAAATAAATTGAAAAATCTACTTTTTTCTTTGATTTTATTAGGTTATACATGTCATCAAATTGGTTCAGGTGGTATTGTTATTCAATTATGCCAACCATATGTTGTCAGTTCAATGAGGTACAATTTTATTTATTTTTTTTGGCATGAAAAAATTATCAAATAGTCATTCTTAAGAATATATATCTATTAAAAGAAGATCTTGATAAGTTTAGATGTTTATCATTTATTCTATCGAATGAATTTGTAAGAAGTCTGTTTTTACATTATGTAAGTTTAAATGAACTGAAAAAGATAAAACTAAGTTTTTAAAAATTTCTACTCATATGAAAAGAATTGGATGGTCAATATCAGATCATCAAGGCATCAATTGTATTAGTACCCATCGTTTGAGCTCATATGAATCAACCGGAAACCTCAATTATAATGAGGTGTTTACTCAAAATTTCGACGAATATTGATCCGAGTAGTTTTCTTTGAGTCCATAGACAAGCATTTATTCATTTGTCTAAAAATCAATTAAAATTTATTTATCGATATTTGTTTTTTCTCTTATAAAAGATTATTATTATGGGATTGTGATAATCGCTCATATTCATATTATATTGAAACATCATATGATAATGTAACATGGTCAAAAGTTGTCGATAAACGAAATATTGCTTGCCGGTAACAAAAAAAAAAACAAAGTTTTCTTCAAAATTCTATTCATTATAAAATTTTTATTTATAATAGATCATGGCAAATATTAACATTTTCACCTCGTATTGTCGTATTTATACGTATATGTGGTACAAATAATACAGCTAATGAAGTATTTCATTGTGTTCATTTTGAATGTCCATGTAAACCTGATATACTTAAATTATATATGAATGAACAACAGTTAAATTTAGCAAACAATTTTAAAGAAGAAAATAGTATAACATGTGAAGAATTTTATAAAAATTATGAAATTTTAATTGATACAATCAATAAGAATTCTATAATAGAAACACATACAATATTACCATTTAAGATTAAATCAAATTCAACAGAAATCGTTCATATTGAACAAGAAGATAATGAGTAAAATTAATATTAACATTAAATGCTGTTGATTTTTTGTTTCTATTGGTTTTTATAAATTGTATGTGCTATGATTTTGAAATATTTTTGTTTTTCATCTAAACAAGTAATGATTTTTCTGATTTTTTTTTATCAGATGACTTTTTTTTTTTTATTATTAAACATTTTACTGTTTGGCAACTTGAAAACTAGCAAAACATAAATTTTCTTAGAGAAAAACAAACAGTATAGTAAACTGTTCTATGAAGACACACTGCATTAAAATTTCATCGTGTAAATGTTCACGTAAACCTCGTATAACTGGATAATCGATGTCAATACTTATCAATGATGTATCTGTCTTGTTCAAATTTGATTGAATGAACAACCAATTGATAGAATAAATAATATCGAAAAAAAAACGAAATTTCGCAAAGATAAATTATTGTCATAAAAACCGGGTTAGACAAAAATTCTAAATGCTGTTTTCTGTATTTCATCTATTTATTGTTGAATACCAACAAGAAATATGACGATATTATATATCAATTATTCAAATTAGGGTGTGGGTGTGTGTTGTAACATCCTATATCCATACACAAAGAAAGAAGACCTTGTAGACTATGATCGGCTTTTACAGATTATTATATGTTTGCCTATAAGTTAGTAAAGTTTAGGATATTTTGATTAAACTCATCTATATTTTACCAGATCTCACAAATAAATTTGTCTGTAAAAAATCTAGAAATGTCGAATTATTTTGTAGTTCATTTATCTCATGAACTCAATATTAATGCATGTATTAAAAGTCATTATTTATGAATAAAGAAAGGATCGTGATGCTATGATGAATTAATATCCACAAAGTTCGAGTGTGGGTGGTTTTATTTCCAGTGATTGTTTGACTCTATTCGATAACTCATATTGAGATCTACCACTTGATTGAGTAATTCAAAGAAAAAAAGCTCACCATTTGATTTATAACATCAACAAGATTTTCTCTTTCACAAAAAAAATAAGATGAAGAAAGCAAATCATTATTGACAGAGTTTTCATTTGATGATGATCGTATTATTTAACAGTAGTGCAGAGATAGTGAATGATGAAAAGAAAAAGTAGTCTTGCATATATACGTAAAAAACTTTTCAAACATAATGAATATAGTGTCTGCGCATATATTTGAATAGTATGTGCAAATAAAAATCCCTTATGTTTTATAAATATCGCAAGAATACAGACGATATTAAAATGGCATTTTTGAAATAAGGAACTATTTAATTACAAACGAAAAAGGTTAAATGAAACTGTAGACAAAGGACGAACAAAATCCTAGAAAATTTAAACAGAAAAAGAGAAATTCTGCTGTATGATGGACATATTCTGTTGCTACATATCTATGTTTTTGAAAAACTTTGAGTATGGAGCTTTTACTCAGTAAGAGTTGAAATACGTATCATTCGATAGAACTCATCAACATGAATCGAATAGAATCAGTTTGGCATATGGTACAAGTTACTGAACGAATAGTTACTGGAATTACATCATAATATGGTATATTTTTACGTTTTTGGCGTTTGAAGGTCTCATGAGTTGGTTTGATTAGGATTGTATTGATACCATTAGATGTAGAACATCGAGATGCATCGAATGATGTAAATTTGAACACTGGTACGGGTTTTGGCTCGAATTGTTTTAGGAAATTTTAGATTTCATTATTTTTCTCTATGATACGAAATTGTAGTTTGATTTGTCCTTCGTTGCTATTGATCTTGGTTGGAATTTCAAATTGACTTTATGATGGAGTTTGTTGAGCTCTACCTAGCACACGACAAGTCATACATGGCACA
>CAJNOP010000957.1:0-68222 GCA_905250075.1 Rotaria sp. Silwood1 | reverse complement strand
ATAGTTTATTGTTGAATCTTAAAATATGGGTTGAAAATTTTGAAAAAAGCTTTCTATCGCTATTCAATCGATGAAGAGAGCCTAACAATAGTTATGGCATTGATCGAGAATCAGAATGAGTGTGTGCGTGAGTTAGGATGTGAACATGGATGGTGTCTTCATTGTCCCACACTACACCCACACCCTAGTTAAGCAGATCAATGTTAAATCAAAAGAATACAATGAAACCAATGAAGGAAATATTGTTGCAGGGTTCACAGAACTAGAAGAAGTTATTGCTGACCGATGGATTCAAGACAATAAACTACCGATCTTGATTTTGAAATGAATTTCAAGACAAATTAATATCTCGATTTCACTTAATCGATTTTCAAACACATCTTCGGCAAAATTATTACAATGGCATCAAAAACATTGGTGACAAGATCATATACATTCATTTCGAAGCATGGTCAGTTAATATCGCTGACATGGATGAATTAACATAAGTTTATAAGTACGATTAAAACATCTGCAAACAGTAGAAGAAGGCATATATGATGCAACTACCTACGACAATGTGATAGCAATTGGTAAAAACAACACGAAGAAAAGCAAAACTATTACAATCATAACAAGAAGTTTTTTTTTATTTTTAAATATAGCGTCTTCATTTACAAATAATAGTCTTAAAAGAATATGAAAAAATCATTTAAGATGCTGTAAAAGAAACTTGATACAGTATCACGTAAAAAAAAATGCTCGACAACATGTACGAAATGCAATTTAAGATTTAACTAAACTTTGATGTGTTATTCAAGAAAATGTAAAAAACCTATGACATTGATCAATAGATAATAATTCTTCTTTTGATAGATTTAGTATGCGAACATATGAAAATGTCACACGCACAATAGTCGATTAAAGTTTGAAGGGGAAGTACCTAGATATTATCCTGTTATTTTTCTTTGTCTATAATGTAAAGCTATTAACCTTTATGCAACAAAGAAAATAAAAGGATTAGAACAAGAACATGACTTCGACAGTAGAATAAAAACAAGTAAAATATGTAAGGCATCAATTTAAATACTCCCTAATGGACTACAACCCTTATCATCTAGTTATTATAAAAAAAAATATTGACATAAACTTGATAATAAAAGGTAGATAAAGCAAAAAAATCAGCCATACACATTTGATAGTAAATCATTACGAATCGATATGGTAACTGCAATCACCAGTGTCGCTTTACATTGGGCTGATATATTAGTGTTGGTTGCGTATTTTGCAATAGTTATTGGATTTGGTATTTGGGTAAGTTCATACACACAAGCTTTGAAAATAAATAGTAGAAATGATGGAATTGCAAATATTTCATATAAATAGTAAGAAAAAATGCAAATCGATCTCAATGAATTATAAGTAGTACTTCTCATAGCATTTTACGCCTATGTCACACAGCAAATGTTTTCTAACATCTGATTGAAAATTATAAGACATAGACATTGTTTAGTTCAATTGTACTTAATTCAATGATAAAATCGAGTTTTCTTGTTGAAAACGCTCGAGTCCTTTTGCAGCTCTATATTAGAGTTCTTCAAAACAAACTTTATTCATACTCTATCGTTTGTGTGAGAAAATCTATCTAATCTTTACCCTACTCTTACGCGATTCTAAACTGCAGAATGCTTAAATTGCAGAACATGTACCCGTAGTCTATGAGGTGTATTTCTCTCTCTTCCATAATTCTAGTCTAGCTAGAAGAGTCGGAAAATGGTAAATAGCACCAGGGTTTTCTGATTTATTTTGTTTTTTATTACAAAACATTAAAGTTAAATTCTTTTGAAACTTCTAATGAAATACATACATATAAAGTATGAACTTGCTGGTATACCCAATGATGATCCACGTATATTCCGTGCAGCAAATGTTTTTCTTCGCTCCATTCAGGAAATAGCACTGGAAGATGTCACTCCAAAATAAGTAGCGTTTTATAGTTATTTTGAGGATGATCGAATAACTGAATAGGAAATGTCTGTGTTATCATGACCTCATTGAATGTACCATTCTTTTCTTACTTTAGCTTACTAGATTCTTACCTTTACTCTACTCTACAGAATACATCACTAGCTTTAAAAAAAAACATTTTAAAATCATTTTAGAGACACGAAATTTATAGCATAGACATTTGAAAACACCAATTGTACTACAGTAGATAAGACTCCATGATATTCATTACGCTGAGTAAAAAAAAGTAGTCTCAAGCTTCTCGAAATGGACGTACACTGACTTATTCAGCTTTTGAAGTTATTACAATACTTTATAAATAGTGGTAAACAAAAAAGAGCGTGAGAAGTATGAATTTGGTGCATCATATAAATACTAAAAATGAAAAATGTATTACATCTATTAATATATTTTAGTCGTCATGCAAAAATCGTGGGAGTGTTGGTATGCAATGAATATTTTTAAATTTTGTTCTAATCTATTATCCGTCGTTGTTTCAGGAGGTTATTTTCTAGCAGGTCGATCTATGACATTTTTACCAGTAAGAAATGATTTCTCATCATCTCAAAATAAAGATGAAATTACCTATATTTAAGGTTGGTGCATCATTATTTGCTAGCAACATTGGTAGTGGACATTTTATTGGTCTTGCAGGTATTTTTAAAGTTTAATGATTTCATTTGTATTTAATATGACAAACAAAAGATCAATTATATGATATTATTTTTGAATATCAAATAGGTAGTGGAGCAAGCAATGGAATTGGTGTAGCTGGTTTCGAGTTAAATGTATGTTACAACTCAAACGTTTGATACATATTCTAGAACACCTTAAATTTAGGCTAGTTATGTATTAATGATTCTCGGTTGGATATTTTTACCTGTTTATATCAAAGCTGATGTAAGCTAAAAAACAAAAACTCAATCTTGAATAGATTGAATTTTCATAGATAAGATAGTATTACTAATTTGTGTATTCATGTTTTCAATTAGGTTTATACAATGCCAGAGTTTCTTAAGAAAAGATTTGGTGGTGATCGAATACGTTTTTATCTTACAATTCTTGCTTTATTACTTTCTATATTTACAAAAATATCTGTTGATCTTTATTCTGGTGCTATATTTCTTAATCAAGCACTTGGTTGGAATATGTATGTATCAGTTATAACTCTTGTTCTTCTTGCTGCTATATTTACTATTGGTGGTAAGTTAAATAAAATATAACAAAAGAGAATATTTTCTATATGATTTGTGTTTTTTTTTCAGGAGGATTATCAGCTGTTATTTGGACAGATTTTATTCAAACAATTATTATGATTATATCTGCTTTTATTCTTATGATTATTTGTTATGTTAGAGTTGGTGGTATACAATTAATAAAAGAACTTTATCCATATGCTGTTTCTAATACAACATTATATAATGAAACAGGTTGTGGTATACCACCACAAGATTATTTTAGTCTTATTCGACCACTTGATTCAGCTGATGGTCCACCATGGGTAGGAATTATTGGTATGACTATTTTAAGTATTTGGTATTGGTGTAGGTTAGTTATAAAATAATAAACAATAGCACAGGAAGAATAAATTAATAAATATTTTCTTTTTCTTTTTTCTAGTGATCAAGTAAGTGTAAATGAAGACTTTTTTTTATGAAACTTACTTATAATGTTTAGGTTATTGTTCAACGAGCACTTGCTGCTAAGAATTTAACTCATGCTCGAGCTGGTTGTATAGTTGCTAGTTATTTAAAATTTTTACCTCTTTTTCTTATGATTATTCCTGGTATGGTTGCACGAATACTTTTTCCAGGTAAAATAAACACTTATTGCAAAACAAAAATATATAATTGTTGATCTAAGATGAAATTGGTTGTTCAACTCCTGAAACTTGTGAACAAGTCTGTGGTAGTAAAACATCATGTACTGATATTGCTTATCCATTAATTGTAATTAAATTAATGCCTAATGGTTTACGTGGTCTTATGCTTGCATGTATGATTGCAGCATTAATGTCATCATTAACATCAATATTTAATTCTTCATCAACTATATTTACAATTGATATTTGGCAACGTTTTCGCTCAAACGCACCACAATGGGAACTACTGATTGTTGGAAGGTAAAAATAATTACCACATAATAAAAACAAACGGAAAATTATTTTTTCTCTTTTATTAAAAGAATTTTTACAGTTATACTTGTGGGTATATCAATTGTTTGGATACCAATTATAACAGCAGCACAAGGTGGAAAATTATTTGATTATATTCAGTAAGAAAAGAAATTTAGTAGAAAGCAAAAAAAATTGAGTTTTTTGTTTCTTTTTAGAGCAGTAACAAGTTTTCTAGCACCACCAATTTGTGCTATTTATCTTTTAGCAATTCTATCGAAACGAATTAATGAAGAGGTTTGTATTATTCAAAAACAAAGATAAATTAAAAATTTAGTCTTGAAAAATTATTTAGGGTGCATTTTGGGGTTTAATATGTGGTTTAGTTATTGGTTTGATACGTTTTATATGGGAATTTTCATATTCAGTACCATCATGTCTATATTCATCACTAGATCCTCGTCCACAAGCAGTCAAATTTCATTTTCTATATTTTGCAATTCTACTTTTTACATTGACTTGTTTAGTTACAATAACTGTTAGTCTTCTCACTCGACCAATACCTGAACAATGTGTATGTTTTTGATATTATTAAATAAGTGAAGAGAATATTGTTGAATATTTTGTTTTTGTTTCTATAAGTTACATGGTTTGAATGTATTTGATTTGAATAATCCAGTTAAACCAACACCAATACCAACTAAACAAGGTCGATGGCATAAAGCAGATACAGCATTTGAAGATAAACATATTCAACCCAAATCACCTATTCGTCGGCTATCACGTGTTGATTCCGCTGCTGCTATACGAAAATTTGGTCTATTTTATCCAGGTAGAGAAAATAAGAAAAATCTTATTTTGTTTTGATTAGTATTGTTATATAGATCCATCAAATAAAGATGTGAAATATTATTCAAAAGTCGCTTTATCATGGATATGTGGAGTTGAACATCAAGGTGAAGATAATAATAGAATAGCAATTGTGCCAGAAATGCCACCATTAGCACCTGAAAGTCCATTTTGGAAACGTATCTGTAATTTCAATGGCGTTTTAATTTTAGCTTTTTGCGCTTTTCTTTGGGCATTCTTTACTGATTATCGTATTGATAAAATGTATAAAAGTGCTTGAACATATACGCCTATATTAATTGAACAATAGATTTTATTTTATTTTTTTTTATCATCTATTTTTTTATTTGTGTATATCTTCAATATGAAATGAACTTTTCTCTTTAGAAATAAATATTGCATATGTATTTAACAGATCACGATATCTTCGAAAGTACTTTTTTTAAAGATTTGATTGCATCGAAAAACGTTTCTTCAAATTATTAACTAAACGCTTCATCATATGAATAGTTCGTGACATGTATTACATCAAATGTAGTTTATCAGGACTCGAAATGAGTCACCTCATTCATTCTATACACATCAAGAATGTTTCTTGACTTATCATCATAACATATTTTAATTTGTGCTTAATTTTTTGTTTTATTATTTTACATAAAAAAAAAAAATAAATGAAAGGAAAAAAAAAGTAAATCAATAATTTGGGTGTGCCTTTTCGCTTATGTTTTACGACGAGTTGAATGACGATAAACAATAGCTTGTATATATTTATCCGATTTAATTTCTTTTCGTGTAGTATTATCACCATAGGATTGAGCTTTGGGATCCACAATAATTATTTTTCTATCTCGTTTACTTTTAAATAATAGACCTTCAAGATGATTTGTTATTAATTGAAAATTAGGTGTATTATTTGAACAACATATTTGATTTTCCCAATTATAATAACTAAAAATGAAAGTCATCAAAGTTTTTTTTTCAAAAACTTTCCGTCCTCTCAATAATCGATTTTACACCAAGAACATTCAAATCATATGAAATGTTTAGCTCGATACCAGAGTTTAAAATTTTTGTATTTCTTTCAGATTAGACCATCAGAAGATGGCCCAATGTCGAGACCTATTATTGTTGCCCTCCTTGTTTGATAAAAATCTTATGAAAACGTCGTGATATTGAACTGAAAATTTTATATGATTATAATTTTGCTGATCGAAAAATCATCGTAGGAATTGAAAAAGACGAAAAATTTCTTTACCTAAGATCAGTTGGTTTCGGTAATAATTTTTTTTTTCCAGCAAAATATACTTCAAAATCTTCCGATTTTAATCGATGTGCATAATCTATATAACCAGATATTTCTTGTTGTCGAGAATTTCGATCACGAATAAAAATAATTGTCTATAACAAAAACATAATTAATCAAATAAAGACTTTAAAAAAAAAAAAAATAATTTACTGTCATTTTTCCTGTTCGATTAGCTTCTTCAGTATCAGCAAGTTCACGTAATAATGGTTCAGTTATTTCTTTATTTGCACTGGCTAATTTTCTATAAAAATAATAAAAAATTCTATTCAGTATATAAAAATGACTCTTATAACTGAATATATCAATTAATTGAACATATTCCTATTGTACATAGTCATAGACAAAGTGAAAACAATAAAATCTATTTTAGTTTTTTGTAAATCAAATATGTTTTCAAATAGATTTTTGTTTTTTTTTTGAAATAAAACATACGGTGCTTGAATACGTCGTGAAAGAAGTAATTGTTCAGCAGCTGCTTTTCGAGCATAAAATTCTTCTCGTTTAATTACTTCTCCACTACCACGATAACCAAGTTCAACAAGTTGTCGAGCTAATTCTTCATCCTAATATATAAAATAAATTATTGAAATTTTTTTTTCGTGGAGTGCTTTATTTTTATACTTCAAGATAGCTTAGATCTAAACGAGTAACTTGTGAATCAAGAAATTCTTCATATGTTGCATATTTCATAACAATATCAACAGCTGCTGGTGAATCTTCTTCCATGATGAAGAATTAAACAATTTTATCTAAATTTAAATCTGATTATTTACAAGTGAAACTTCAATTGTATCAATACTTTCAACCACAACATTTTAAATAATGTTACTATGGTGATTACTTTAGAAATGAATATAATTTTAAAAAATTTTTATTTAATAAAATTTTTTTATTTTTAAATTAAGAAATAGAAAATTAATATATAAAATATAATAATATTAATAATAAATTAAAAGCGTCCTCTGTCTCATATTTCTTTCAATGGTCCACAGGTTCAAATTATGAATGTGTATTAAGTAAAATGCATTGTCGTGTTATAAAAGATCATGTTTATTTGAACTACAAATATCTATTCTTTTACTTTATTTTCTTTTTTTTTTGTCATGTTCAAAATTTAAATATTAACTAAATATATATAAATATATATTTTTTTTCTTTATGTTCTTTTATTCAAGACTTATTTAATCGTGTTTGCCGTCACATAGTTATCAGGTCTTAGTGCCTATCCCAACCCAATATTCCCCTTTTTTTTTTCTTTTCAAAAAAAAAAAAACAAGATGACATCGCCCGATGATGATTATGGTCAAGTATCAAATAATAATAATCATAATAGTATTAGTATAACAAGTGGAAATCAAAATAATAATAATAATAATCGACGTATGAATAGCAATAGCAGTAATCCTTATTCATCATCAACCGGTATTGAAATTCGTATATTAATGACTTCTCGTGATGCTGGAGCTGTTATTGGTATATGAATTTTTTTTAAAATAAAAAAAAAAATTTTCTTATTTCATTTTATTTTTTTTAGGTAAAGGTGGTTCATCAATACAAAAACTTCGTGCTGATCATCCACGTACAATAATTCAAGTACCTGATTGTGCATCACCTGAACGTGTATTAATTATAAATGGTGAACATGATCAATGTTTTGATGCTTTACAACAAATAATTCCTGTTTTAACTGATAGTTCACGTCTTTCATCATTTAATCGACGACGTAATATAAATATAAATAATATAGGAATAAATTCGGATCAAAATCAATTGAATAATGATAATCAAATAATAGGTGATATACCATCAGAAATTCGTATACTTGTTTATCAAATTTATTGTGGAGCTATTATTGGTAAAGGTGGACAACATGTTAAAGAATTACGACAAACATATAATCTTGATATAAAAGTATTTTCATTATGTTGTCCATTAAGTCATGAACGAGTTATATCATTACGTGGAAAAATTGATGATATTATTGAATGTATTAAAGTATGAATAGAAAACAAAAAAACAATCAATATATTTTTGTTTGATTTTTAGCATATCTATTCATTGATGAGTTCATCATCACAACAACCAAGAGGTACATTATTAATTCAATATGATCCACATAATTTTGATATATATACTGTGAATGACTATGGTTTGATTATTTGAATTTTTTTGTTTTTTTTTTTTTTCAAAATTAAAACTTTTTAGGCGGTTTTCCACCTCCAGGTGGTCTTGATAATCGTGTTGGATATAATCCACGAGGAGCATATCCACCAAATGGACCACGTGGTGGTATGTATCCTATACAACCTTTACCTCCTCTTGTTGATGTACCATATGGTGGTGGACCAGGTTTAGGTCCTCGATGTCCTCCGAATCCTGTATTACTTACATCAACACGTGTACGTTATTTTTTGTTTATTTTCTTAATACGGTATTTTTTTTTCATATAGGTAACTTTACCCAATGAACTTGTAGGCGCAATTATTGGTCCACGTGGTACAAAAATTCAACAAATACGTCAGGCAACAAATGCAAATATTATTATTGATGATCAACCAATTCCTACTGGTACAGGTGGTGGTGATCGAATAATAACAATTGAAGGAACACCAGAACAGATAAGTCGTGCACAAGCATTACTTCAACAAGCTGTTCGTCAATCTGGTCTTTGGCGACCATGAATTACTATTGTTGATGCTTTCTTTTCATACTTACACATGCACTAAAATTTTTAAACATTGTTTTGTTTTTTTTTCTCATCAGTTTTCTTTTTTGTTTGTGCGTGTTGCTTTTGTTTTTTTTGATTCTTATTCATTCTGTGTATACAGTAGGACGTTGATCGATATGAAATTTCTTTTTGTTTTGTCATTCGTCTCGTATGTGTGTGTGCGTTTCTTTTCTTTTTCTTTCGGTTTTATATAGAATTTCACTCAGATTCATAACAAATGATTTTTCTTTTGTTTTTTTAATTTCGTTTACGTAATGATAAAACAAAAAAAGAAACAACCTAGAATAGAAATGGGTTTGTCAGTATAGTTTATAAATTCTTAAAGAGAAAAAAACAAAACAAACTTATATATGAGTGAAAAATTTATCTTATAAAAAAAAAAAATTCTTTTATAAATGTTTAAATATTATATTTATTTGTATTATTTTACAATATGAATTGTATCGTTATATATTATGATGAAATTTCTTTAATTAATTTACAGAATATAATATGGTTAAGGTATTTAAAATTTATATATATATATATATTTCTTTTTTCTAAATTGTTATAATTGCATGTCATATTATTTACATATTGACATGTTTGAAAATATAATTATTAAGATAAAATATTCATTTCCTATTCATCTAAAATTCAATATGGTAAGTTACATAAGATGAAAAAACAAAAACATCATTTCAAATTCTTTATGAGTTAATAAATACAAAATTATTTGATCGAATATTTCAACAAATGATGAAACAAAATTCTGCAAATATAAACAAAGAATTGTTCTTCAATTCATTGAACCATTTCATGAAAATGTGTATATAAAGGTTTTACATTAAATTGATGAATTCAAGTCAAACTATATATTTATTGATTACACATTTTTAGTTCATTTATAAAATAAAACCTACTCATTGAAATAATATTCAATTGTTAACCAAAAAAATATCATCACATCGATATAACAGGCTATGAATGAATGATTTATAATAAACAAATATTTTACTTCTTCTATCAAAAAAAATATTTTTATTTATTTCAAGTCGATAAAATATTTTCTACAAAAAAACATTCCGTCACGTTCTTCTTTTGTTTTTTTCTTTTTCATTGAAATATTTATGTTTATGAAGATTTTTCTTAGCCATTCGAATTGGTAAACTCGTAAGTAGAAGTCGGATAAAATAAAAAACAAAATTTTTTGTATTCTGTTCGTTTTTTTTTCCTTGTTAATTATATATCTTATGACGATATATATTTGATATTGGTTTACTTGAGAAGAAATACTCAATCATGGTACATATATATATATATATATTAAACTAACTTTATTTTAGGTTTTTTTTTATCATACAAATAATGATTGATAAATGTAATCGATTATTATGATGATATATAAAACGTGTGAAACAAAACATATGTATTGCTGATATACCTCCTTCATAATATTGTCCTTCACACTTGGCTGATTTTTTTTTTTTAACATACAGAAACATTTTTGCCGCAATCGTTGTGAGACGATTTATTACAAAACAAGGTTACAGTTGCATCTGTAACCAAACGACAAGAAGAAAAAAAAAAAAAAAAAAGCAAGAAACAAAACCAAAACATAATAAAGTATAATATCATCTGGCTATTCATCATCGGATTTGTTAAATAATGCATTATCAACTGACACAATTATTAATAATAGGATTTTATATTATTCATTTAACTGAATCAAGTTTTATATATAATATAGCCAATGCTAGTAAACTTTTATGTTATTCATGTAAAGGTAGCAATTGTGAAAAAATTTCAAATGATGATGATAATTTGATTATATGTAATAAAAATACACAATTATGTTGGGTAAATATTCATGATATAAATTTAAAACAAAAAAATTTTTTCTTGTTTTATATTAAAAGGCTGGTTTTATTAATCATATACCATATCGAACATGTGCAAGTCGTTATTGTACACCAATTGATATATCACTTGATAGTGATGTTCACATTGAAACATGTTGCCATTCAAATTTATGCAATTCTATTTCACGTAAACACAAAAACAAAAACAAAAAAATTATTTCTTTTTTTTTTTTATTTATTTATTTAAATAGTTCCTTGGTTAACAGGAAGTGAACAGCAAGCAAAAAATTTAGCTCATCATCACAAAACTTCAACTGTTAGTAGTACAATATCTACTACCGAACGAAAAACAACAATAATAAAAAAAATCTCGACAACACCAGAAATATATGTTGTCAATGAGATATTAAAAAATGGAAAAAAATCACCTTCATCTACAGACAGTAGTGAAGATGATAGTATAGATGTATCTAAATCAAAATCAAAACCATATGGAAGTCAAACTGGTAATTATGGTGCTAATTGGGAACGTATATCATATGATTCAGCTTTTAGTATTCGTGTTGAATCAATAAGTAAACTATTAATTCTTATTATGCCAGTTTTACTAGTTTTAATATTTTAAAATAAATAAATAATTTCTTTTTTTTTGATTCATATATCTAGATTTTTATTGATCATGTTTACATGATTTAAGTGCTTTTTATTTTTAGAATTAGAAATACTATGAATAACTTTTTTTTATTTTTAACGAAAATCTTTTTTTGTTTTTGTAAAGAATAATTTTATCAAAAAAATAATGTTTGGTAGATAAGATTGACTAGGAGAATATTTAGAATTGTTAAATTGCTTTTGATTTAAAACTACTATCATTCGATTGATCTTGGCGAGTAATGAAAAAAAAACAAGTTTATTTTTCGATCTTCATCTATCAAAAATATGGGCGTTTTACTTCATTTTTGCCCTTGGTATTGAGTCACTGAGAATCTGAATGACTGAAAATTTGTCTATTTGAAAGGCTTTAAAGTTTTAGCGTAGGCCTGTCAAGATATTTACATTTAAAAGATATACTTATTTTAGACTGTATTTCAGCAAGTTGATATTTTGATTATAGTATATGAATGCTATTTCAAACTTTGAAGAGTTTCTAAGGCACAAAATTCAATTATTCGAGTACTCAATGATTCTCTGCTCATCGAGTTAAATATCGATAACTAAAGAAGTAAAGACTGGAAAATTAAATCAAAACAGATCTTTTCTTTTTTTGTTAACTATTTATTAAGATCAATCGAATAGCAATAATTTTTAATTGAAAAGAAATTGATCAGTGGAGAACATTTTTTTGTCTCATAAGTTCTTATGTTTATTGACATAAGAACTTGAATAAACACTCAATCACCTTGAGAAAATACTCAATGACTTAATCAATAGAAGCACAATTTTTAATATTCAACATTGTAAATTATAATTTACGGTTATAATAGACTCGGATTTGTTTCAAATATTATCTATTCATCAAGTTGAATTATATTCATTTTAAAATTTTAGTTGATTCTAGAAATATTGGTATTATTTTACATACATTGTGATAATACCATGGACACCTTGATAAAAAAAAATGTATGTAGTATAAATATTTGATTTTCGCTCATTTATTCTCTCAAAAAAAAATATATATATATTCAAAGTCTAATGACAATGAATATAGGTTTTCTTTTTCTCTTATTCAAGTTGCCATAATATTGCTGAAATGAATTTTTCTCGAAAACCTACACAAAAATAAAATAGATTATTGTTAAAATAATAAATATAAACCAAGCCGCTATTGGATAGATTAAAGATTTCGAACAAATCTTTTTCTTTACTACTGACTGTTGACTATGAATTATTGATAAAAATGTACAAGGATTAGTCTTATTTATGTGTTGCTGCATTAGTATTGATGGTGATTGAACTGATTTCTGTAATGATAACGATGACACTTCATCCATAGAAGCCATCGATTATACGTAAAAGATTATTGATTTAAATTTAAGATATTCAAAAAATGATCATTCGATTTTTCAATAGTTCACAGGCTATTAGTGTCATCAAACGCCATACTTATTCATTTGTTACTAAGGAAACGTATAGATGTCAGGTTTTACAAAAAGAAAAGAAACAAGAGCTTTAGATAGTATTTTTTGTTCTTGAAAACATCACTTGAAAAATCATCTTGTAAAGAGAAAGAAAATAAAATTTAAAAAATGGAAAACTTAAATTAAAAAGAAAAAGGGTGTTTCCATGACAGTGAGCATTTGAATGAAGGATAAATTTTGTGGAGAGCAGCTTTGCGGTTTACATAGTGACATTAGAGAAGTGAATAAGTTGAGTATTTAGTAGAAATATTACTCACTAGTTCTTAAAATGATTCAATTTCTCTCTAATGAAATTTTCATTTTAAAATAAGAAAACAAAAAAACTATTTTCTTCCGTCTCTTTTTTTTCTCAAGAATTGAAGCAAACAAAGTGTCTTTTTTTTTCTTGTTAATGTAAACAACATTTGTCAATTAAATTCTTTTTTCAGTATAATGGAAATTGAAACGAATGATCGTGGAAGCCCTGATGGTCGTCATTCTGAATCTATTTCGTCGCCTACTATGTCACACGATTCAGCATTGCCAGCGACACCAACATTCCATGATGCTGATCTTGATGATGATGATGATGATGATGGCGAGACAATAATAGAATCTCCAACTCGTTCTAAAAGTATTGATAATCGTATAAGTCGAATAAATTCAACATCACAACATTTGCCAACACCTCCAACAAGTGTTGATCGTTTAAAATATGGTATACGTTATATAACTGATGGATTTATACGTAAAATTACTAAACAAAATAATGTTACACGTATACATATACTTAATCTTAATAATTTACGTGATAAAAAAATTCGTTATATAGAAAATCTTCAAACATTAATTAATTTAGAAAATCTTGATTTATCAAATAATATTATTGAAAAAATTGATGGTTTAAAAACATTAAAAAAACTTAAATATTTATCATTAGCTAATAATTTTATTAATACAATAATTAATCTTGAAGATTTATTACGTTTAGAAAATCTTGATCTACATCAAAATCAAATACATACAATACCAATATGGTTTGGAAAAAAATTAACATTATTAAAATATTTAAATTTATCAAATAATCAAATATCATCATTTGATCAAATAGCACGTTTACGTACATTATATGAATTACGTGAAATTCATCTTCAAGGAAATCCTATTGAAAAAAATGAAAATTATCGTTTACTTGTTATATCATATATTCCAAGTTTACAAAGACTTGATGGTATTGATATTAATGAAAATGAACGAAAACAAGCAAAAGAACAGTAAATAATAATAAATTATTGAAATTTTTCTATTATAAAATTTAATATATATTTTAGATTTATTCAACAAGAAGTACAAAATTTACTTCATGAACTTGAACGTCGTGATAATGAATGTCGACGTTTAAATACACAAGCAATAAATAGTGAACAAAAATTAGAAATAACAAGTGATAAACTTCAATCACTTGAAAATAAAAGTTTAATGCAAGCTAAAGAAATTAAAGTAAGATATGAAAAACATATTTTGGAATTATCGAATCAAAAACTTCTTTTTATTACAACTCAGAAAATTGTTCTTCCAAAAACAAAAATTAGAGATAATCGATATGCTAGATGTAAGACAGAAAAATTCAAGTTAATTAGATTCTTAAATATTTTTTTATGTCATGCAAAGAGATTATAAGTTTAATTAGTATCATTAAAAAAATCCATAAAATACAAATGAAATTTGTGTGATTATTTCTATCGAATTATATTACATAAGAAAAGAGAAATAATCAAAGATTTTCGAAGTTTCTATAATTTATATCAACTTTGACTGCAATTCTGACTTATGTACTGGTCTTTGACAGTGACTTCCAAAATTATTCGATTGTTTTCTTAGGACCCTGAAGCACTAATAAGAATGCAAACAGTGATTTTCGTAGCAAGCTCTTGAAAATGAAAATGATTGCTAGTTTTTCAAGGATAGAACTAGAACCAAGTTTCTCATATACAGGTATTTGCAAATAGAATTCTGTTTGAATTATTCTGCATTAACCTTATAGAAGTCATTGCTTCAGCTATTTTCTATAGAAATATCATTTTTATGCCTTTCATAAGATTGAAGTATTTCGGTTAAAGAACATCGTAGAGAACTGAAAGATGTTTCTTCCTTTTGTACATAAAATAATTGATTATTAAACGAATTAGAAATTAAATAGTAAATGTTGAATAGAACTTGATTAATTTTTCAGAAAGACTTATCCTATAGTAAAGCTCAATACAGGTTCTCTCTAAAATCGTCTTTAAATCGATGTTTTTCTTTCATTTCGATGAATAGTAACTATTAGGTAATTTATATTACAGTTAAAACAAACATTGAAAGAAGTTATTTCAATCATTTACACAACGTCTGTTTCTTCGTACTTCACTAATAAAAAAAAAAAACATTCTCAACTGTCGAATCACTTTTCGTTTTAAACTAATAGTTATTCGGATGGACTTTGATGAATAATGAAAAAAAAGCTTGTACGTGGACAAGCGAAGACGGAAAATCAGACGTTTTTACTGTTTATCATGACTGAGCGAATGATAAACGAATTATACATTGACAGTTAGAAGTGTTCTTTCCTTAGTAAATCAGTACACTAATAGTTAGTTTTCATAAATCTTCAAATCATCTGTAATATATCTCATTGCCACTATTATTTACTCTCATGATAATAAAAAATTATGTTTTCTTTCTACAAATCTGTCATTAAAACTTCGTAGTTTTATATGAAATGTTGTAGGTAAAAGTTTCTTTTGCATTAACAATTTCAATGAAATTATGATGTTTTTCATCCATAGTCGTATAATACGATTATAAATACTTAACATCACAATGATATATCAGTTCTATCTACAGTCAGAAGACATTTAGTGACGTACAAAAAAACGCACTTAACACTTATCATTAAGTTTCAATAATAATTCGTATTGAAAATTAAGAAAATAAAAAAATTTATTTTTATTTTATTAAAATTTTTTTCTATATTCTAACAAGTTATTCAAATTCATCATTAATATGTTTATAATCGAAAATGATTTGGTAAATTTTGTATACTATAGAAAATAAATTATAAAAACACATATTGATATTGATTTATCGATTAAAATGATTTCTAGTTTTAATTTAGAAGTTTTTTTTTTTTGTTTTTTCTTATAATGAATATTTACTTTTAAGGAGTTACAAGAAAGATTATCTACTAGTGAAGAACTTCTTCAACGTAAAACATCATTACTTCATCAAGCATGTGAAAAACAATGTAAACTTGAACAAGAATTAGCTTTTTATAAAATTGATTTAAAATTTGATAGACTTGGTAAGAATTTTTTTTTTATTAAATAGATAATATCTTAAATGTTTTTTCTCTAGATTTTTCGAAACATTTAACTCGAAAAAGTAATTTAAAACAAAGGACTACAAATGATAGTCCTTTTACAACAAATATATTTAATAATAATATAGAAGATGAAGAAGACGTAAGATTAATAATGATCGATGAACAACAACTACAACAACGATCTAATAGGTGAATAATGAATAATACAGAACTAATGTACCATCGATTGAAATTCGACAGAGTTTTAATTCTCTAAAAAATCTATTATCCTTTTCATCTTGTTTGTAAATTCTTCAAATCATCACTTCGAGTAAATATATTTCAACATTTGTATATAGTTGTAAAACAAATTTTGATCTCTATCGATTTGAGTAATTTATATGTTCACCGATCGTTCATAATACCCACAGATGCTTATAATTGGCAATTGAACCAGTTTTTAATTGCTGTTTTGCTTTGCAAAAAAAGTCATATCCTTTGTAGTTTTGAGTATACACGTCAAGTCTTCATATTTGAATGAAAAAAAAACGTAGAATTTAATTCGACAGAACTATAACTCGAAATTCATTGAACTCTTTTTTTATTGATTTTCAGACAAAAAAAACTAAAGAGTACAACAGATGAGTACATGACTATGAATCTATCATTTTCGCTAAATGTGAAAAATAAAATTTAAAGATCGACTTAGGAAAAACTACATTCGTTATATTGATTGTTTTTCTAGTACTATTCAATGGCAAACTGCTGAAGTTAAACGTATATTGGGAAATGCTCCAGATGGAAAATTTTTTAATGCTGGTACGATAAATTTTTTTTTTTTCTGCGACTTATCTTTTATTTCTTTCTTTAAAATCAAAATCTAAACAGAAGATGAAACAGTTTATAATGAAAAACTCTTACAATTAGCTTTTAATATGAGTGAACTAACATTTTTACAAGCTAAACAGCAAGCTATTGAAGAACGTTTACAAATTGAAACACAAAAAAAAGAATCACATGCTGTGATTGAAGTATGCATCGTTTTTTTTTCTTTTTTCTAATGAAATATATAATCTTTTAAATCGTTTTGCTTTTTTTTTTTCTTTGAAGCATCTTTCTGATGATCTTAATAATTTACAAACTGAAATGATGAATAAAATAAGTGATGTACAAGAACTTAAACTTGTTCTCAATGGTCTTCGTTCTGATGAAGGTCATGGTTTAGGTATTGATTTAGAACAAGTTAATATTGAATTGAAACTTGATGAAATCGTAAGACAACATGTCATTAAACTTAAACAACAACCTGTTATACAACCACAAGAATATGATGTTGTTAATGAATCAACATTTGAACAAGCACTTACTGAAGCTATTTCATTGTCAGGTATGAAAATAATAACATTTTTCTTTTTACGTTGTCTACATACTTCTTCTTTTTTTGTGCCCTATGTTTATATTTAAAACATTTCTTTGGTAATTGATTTTTCTTTTATAATATGTATTTGCTGTTTGACGACTATTCTCTTTTCATTTCTACTGTTAACAAACATAGAGAACGATAGTGGTCGGCTTTTTTTTTTTTTTTTAATATTTCGACGTGCGCGCAATGTCAATGCCATTGTTTAATCGAAAATGTGATTTTATCAAGCAATCCAATTCAATTTGAATCTATATTTCATGTTCTATCTCCCTTATCTCATCATATAGCAATGATGCTTCTTCTCTCTTTTTCTCTCATCAACGCTTTTTTTTGTTCTCTTTTTACACACATCAATACCAAAGTTCAATTAATAGGGTTATTCTTTACAACTGTATTGAATTCGAAACATTGTTAGTAGTCTATAGAATAAGAGAAAAAAAAAGAGAAAGGTGCAGTTGGTTTGTAAATCAAGGTTTTTCTTTCTTTATTCTATTTTATGAGTATGGAATCATATACATATATATATATAATATATGATTGATCATGATTCCTAAATTTTATTGAAAGATTAATGATTTTGGTAAAATTGTATATTATAATTTTAGGTGTACCAATAAATGATCGATGTAGTACAACAGCAACATCATCTCGTGTAGAATTACTTAAATATTCGTTAGCTAATAATGTTGAACAACTTCGTACAAAAGAAATAAGTGAACAAGAAGCACAAAATAAAATAATTGAATTACAAATAGCACTTGAACGTGAACAAAATCAAGCTCGTGAACAAATTAATCAAATTGAAGAAATGGCTGAACGAGAAAAACAACGTATATTAAAACATCTTGAAGATGAAAAACGTTTTACACGTGATATTATTAATAAATCAGAAACAATGATTGAACAACTTAAACGTGAATTAAGTTCAGAACGTAAACGTAAAACTGATGAAGAAAAAACACGTGATGCATTAAGAGATATTTATAAAAAAATATCACCAAATCGAGGTAAAACTTTATTAAAATCTACTAAAGATGAAATAGATATAAAAAATGATGATGATGATGATGATGATGAAGATAATGATAATGATAATGATGAATCACGTTTAGATGGTGAAACAACTGTATATCATAGAGATGATCCATTTTTAGCATCAACACCACGTGATCGTTCATTATTACATGGAAGAAATGAAAATTCAAATTCACATGCTCTACGACGACAACTTGAAGAACAACTTAAAGATGATAATGATGAATCATTATTAAATAATCAAAAATTAATAACAGGAATAGATTATTCATGTTTACCACCAACACCTAAACGACGAACAAATACAAAATCTCATTCAAATGAACTTTCTTCATCATTCAATAAAACACATTCAACTATAATTAAACTTGATCCAACATCGAATGGTGGAGGTAATTTGAATATTCAATTTTGCAATATAGACAATATCGTTAATATAAAATACAAAAAAAACTCTATATATATATATATATTGATTGAAAAAAAACCATAGGAATGTTCATCTGATCATCGTCAGTGCAGCATAATTAGTTCAAAAAGAATACTATTATGACGTTTCTACCTTCACTTTGTCTTAATGGTAATGCTCCCTCTCCTTTCTCAATGCTTTCGGAGAACGGCTTATCAGGAGATTTTGAAAGTTTTATGACAGATAGAACTTGATGAGTCGAACAACGATTGATTAACTCTTTGCTACAGAGTCGTAATGGCTAAAGCCAATACATCCAGTCTCAGTCAAAAGACACTTGATAGGACTAACGTAATTTTCTATACATATTACACATTGTCTAGGTTACTGGCTACGTTTTTTTGTTTTCTTTTTATCTCCTTCCCTCGAAATAAAAACATTAAAATCTGCCAGCATCCTCAAAAATGCATGTTGTGATTTTCTTTTTATTGTCAATTCTCAACTATTTCGATGTGTCCTCTAAAACGAATAAAAAGTAAATATCAGCATATTGTAAGTCAGAATTTCTTCAAACTAACAGATTTACATCTACAATGCTATAAATTATTTTCTCGTATTTTTCATCTTTCTTTACACTTTTACTTTTTATTCATTATTGAATATACTCGACAAAAATTATTTTACATTAATTTTATTTTTTTTTCACGATAAAATAGATATTGAATATATGTAATGAAAATGTACGTATAACATTAATAAAGTATTTGAGAATAAGAAAAAGCAAAAAAAAACAAATGTTGCTAAAGATTGCTTTGCTGATGCTATGTCTATATGCTAATGATTAGAAAAAAAAAAGCGGCTACGCAATATGTTGAATTACTTTTTAGTAAAATCATTTTTTTTTTTTTTGTTTTGATTTATTTTGAATAGATGAAGAAGAAAATGATTTACTCTATCGTCTTCATGGTTTTGTTAAAACTGGTCAAGTATATATGTCAGGTTTAGGTGATCTTGCACGTACAACAGTCAATGATTCAGGTTATTCAAGTCAACAAACAGGACGAGAAAATAATATTGAAAATGCTAAATTAGAATCTCTTCTATCTACTAAACCATTTAATATTTATAATAAATGTTTAATTGATCCTGAACAATTCAATCGTGAATATACAGTTGGTGTTCTTACAGCAAATACTGATCAACAACAACGTTATTTTGATCAATCAAAAGTTGGTAATGTTACATTATATCCAACACCAGAAGGTTATATGCTTGGACCACATTCTGTTACTGTTTCACCTGAAACATTTCCTATTTATACTAATGTATCTCCAACACAATCATTAACACATACTGATTCTCAATTTTTTGCATGTGTTAATATTCCACCTGATGGTCTCTCATCAAATCGTCCATTACCAACATCAAGACGTAATCCAGATGAAGTACGTTTACAAGGACCAGTTATATTTCGTCAAGATACAGTTATAAAATCTGAAAATGTATCTCCTGTATCAGTTAAAATTCGTAGTTTAAAATTTCCTCAAGTTGAAAAAAGTACAATGACTGATTCGGATACAATTCGTCGTGAAATAGATCGAACAACAGATGAAATTGATTATTTAAAATTAAAATTACAACATAAAGAAAATGATTTACAATATAATGATCAAGTAAATTTATTAAAAGATACATTAGAACAACAAACAAGAGGTAAATAAAGTCTATGACATATTTAGACGATCAGATGAGCAAGAAACAGATAAAAATAAGGAAGCCTATCATTGGTAGGAATAGTATTTTTTGCTAAAACAATACAATCAACATACTCTAATATCGTGGTACAACGTTTTTCGAAAAGGCAACACTTAATCTTCTTAACGTCAGTTTCTTATGCTGAGACTTGAATATCAATCGATAAAGAATGTACGATGGTGAAGAGATCTTTTAATTAATATACAACAGTATTTCACTGTATGTTAGAAAAATCTTTTCATTATGTGTGACCCCGTATGAATATCCATTGTGGTATTACTATGGGAATGTTTTTTTTTTTGTCCGTATAGAGAATCAAAAGAATTTTTCAGGATATTCCTATTAGCTATTTTTCTAACTGGAAACTGATATGTCACTATGATGACGGCAGCAAAGTATTCCGGATATCGAATCCAGATATTACTATAGACAGAAACACTGAAAGAAAATGAGTAAGTTGCACTTTAGGGCGTTCTGTAAATTGAATGTAGTTCGATGAAGGAAAGTCATGGCGGAGCCATATATATCTCATTTTGACGAGAATCATTTGCTTTATCAAATAAAATCTTTTCACAAAAGCTTCGAAAATTAATTTTGAGAATCTTGATTTTTCACACATCTTTATCTAAGCAATTCTGTTGAAGTCTTAGAGTCGACCGATTTTGATAGAGAATCCTTTCAGTTACATAAATACTTTATCAGGTTTTTGTCAACTTTCATTACCGAGAAGAAAACTTAAAAATATAAATACTTTAAACTTTTATCTATTCACTGTGTTCTTTTTATGTGTTGAAAGGTTAACTTCATTTTGTTTTTTTTTTTATTTTATTATTTAGAAATTGAACGTATTAAAATTCTTCATCAAGATTTAATAAATAATGGTCGTGATAATGAAGAAAATATACTTGATTTATCACAACAAATTCAACGTATACAACGAAATGTTCATGGACATTTACGTTCCACTGTTTTACGTCTAGTAGATGATACATCACGAATAAATACAGGAAAATTAATACCATTAACAAATGATGATCATTGGATATGTAATGTTCCACGACATGTTGATCTTGAACAAATAATTACTGATCTTGAATTAAAAATTGATGAACAACGACGAGAATTAGCTGATTTAAAACATGAAAATCGTCGATTAGAACGTTCATTAATTAAAAAAACTATTAAAAATGATGCACTTGATTTAGCATCAGCACGTAAACGATCACGATCAATTGCTGATTCAGCTGAAACAGATAGTATTCAAGTAAAATCTCTTCATAAAAAAACAAACAACCATTTCTAATCTCTTTATTATAATTTTTTTTTTTTTTTTGTTTAAATAAGGATGATATTTTTGTTTTGGAACAACAACTTGTTCGTAAACAACGTGAAATTACACTTGCACAAGAACAATTAAGACAAATGACATCATTATCTCAAAATGTAAATAAAGCAAAACCAAAACGAAAGTTGATTTTATTCATTTTTTTTTTGTCTTTTTCATTAGGTTATTCATGATTTAAAAACAGCTCGTCAACGTAATACAATAACTAAACGTGAAACTAAAGGACTTGAACAAAAACTTGAATATTTAACTAGAAAATTATATAAATTAACAAGTGATACAAAACAAGCTGAAGAAAATTATGTTAAAGCAACAAATAATATTCAATTCATGAATAAAGAACAAGCTAAATTTGAAAAGGTTTTTATCGATTAGATAATTTTATTTTCTGATATATATTTTTTTTTCTTCTAATAGATAGTAGATGAAAAACGAGCATTATCAATTGTTCTTGATGAACAACTTCGTTCATCATTAAATTCATTTAATTCTCTTCTTAATTCATCTATTAAATGTTTACATGAATTAACATCAGCAACAACAATAATAGATGATAGTTTTCATTTTAATTCATTACCACCACCACCACCATTACAAATACATGGTATATCAATAAATTTAACATCAGATGAAATTCAACGACAAATTTCACATATTATTTCGGAAAATCATCGTATTCTATCTCGTTATCATTCTATATTACAACAACAAAAACAAAAATCAACATTATTAAAAAATGAAATAATAGAAAAAGAAACAATTTTAACAAATATTAAATCTGATTTAGATGCATATAATGAACAATTAAGAAAAAATGCTCAAGAACTTTTACAGGTAATAAAAAAAAATTATTAATAGTATAGAAAGAAGAATAAGTCTAAGTCAATGAGATTATTAGTTAAAATTGTGGATGATCTTGCATGATGTTGTACAGGAATAAGTAAATACAAGTATGTATTTGTACTGGAAAAAAATCGCCTATCGTTATATTTTACTAAAGAGTAAGATTTTTGGAACAGAAACATGAGTTTTTACTTAGTTCATCCTATTCTTCTATCACTGTTTGAGCCAAAATGAAGGTCGATCAATAATATATAGCTTGAAAGAAATGCCAAAGTTTTATTGACACAATCGTTTGTTGTTTTTTTTTTGCGTATTAGTAAAAGACATTTCATATTTGTCAATAGCTAAATTGCACTAACAGATCGCGCTAATCAATCATCGAGCATCGGCAATTTATTAGTAAATGTCATAGTGAAAAGAACAAATCACGACATTCATAACAGAGTAACTCTATTAGTCAACTAATTAGCTTCTGTATTAACTCTTGAGTCTACATATTTAGACCGTGCTCTAATAAGATAAGAAATCGTATCAATCTTTACATAAACAAAATGTCAAATTAGACTAAATGAATTAAATATAAATGTCATCTCTCAATGTAATAATTCTGATAACAAAATATTTTCTATCATTTCAAACACTAGAAAATACTTTTCCTGTTTTTTCTTTTTTGTGTCTAACAATCTAGGATAAAAATGTTTTGGAAGAATTAGAACGTGTTAAAGAATTAAAATCTGATAAATTATCTGAATTTGAACGTCTTATTGAACGTCGTCAAACACAAGAAAAACAAGCTCAACAAGAAATAGAACAATTAACAAATGAACAACAACGTTTAAAAAAACAATATAAAGATATTTTATCTGAACATGATCAATTACAACATACAATTGAAGCTGATCGTCAAGTTTTAACTGAAATGAAAAATGAATCAACACGTTTACGTGAACAAATTAAATCATTTCTTGATGATAAAGAAACATTAGATGAAACATGTGATTTATTAGCTAAAAAATGTGAAGCATTACATAATGAATGTAAAGAAAAAGAAAATAATCTTCCAATACTTATATCACAAATTGATGAAAAATTAAATGTATGTAAAAATTTAGAAGATGAAATTAAAAAATTAAAAATCGATAAAACTCGTTGTCTTGAAGAAGTAACTGAAATGAAAATAAAAATTGAAAAAAAACGTATTGAACTTGAACATTCACCTCATGATATTGAATTAGAACATCGTAATGAAGAAATAAAACAACGTATTAAACGTAATGAACACGATTTAGATAGACTTAATAGTGATATTGATGAACGTAATCGAACATTAAATGAATTAAATACAATGATTGCATATGCAAAAAATATTATGAAAGTAAATTATATTTGTAATTTTTTTTTTATTTTTTTTATTTGATTATTTTAAAGAATATTCAACCAAATGAAAATCGTCGAAATTACAAACATAGTTCATCATCAGATTTTTCAATTATTGATCAACGACATCAGTAAGTTTTGATAAAATTCCTGTTATTTTTAAGTTTCTTTTTTTTTTGTTTTTTAATTTAAAAGACAAGAAAATACAGCATATTATGAAACGAAAATTCAACGATTAACAAAAGCTCTTGATGATAAAGAACAAGAACTTCGTTCATTAAATATGCAATTAATAACGTAAGAATTTGTTTTCGATTAAATTTTATTTTACTTTTAATTTTCTTTAAAGAACAAAAGATGAACTTTTACAAATGCAATATAAAGTACAAAATCAAGAATCAAATGCTGATGCTATACGTAATTCAATGCAAATTGAATTAGATAAATTAAGACATTGGTTACAAATATATGAAAATCGAAAAGCAATGTTACGTCCACAATATCATGAAACATTAAAAGAATTAGAATTAAAATTACATGAACAAGAAATGTTTTATAGAAAACAAATTAAAGATTTAGATTCAGAAATGAAGAAAAAATATCATGGAAAACCATCAGATGATTCAGGGTAGAAAATATTTTCTTATTTCTTTTTCTCTTCATTCAAGTTAGAATTTGACTATTTCACACTCTTGATTGATAGTTCATGTTAGTGAACTTTCAAGATAATACCATGTTTTCTGTCTCTTTTCGTCACACTTGTCTTACGATTTTCCGGTTCATACTTTGCATAAAGAAACTTCTCAATCGAACTAGTTCATTATTAAAATATACGATTTTCTTGTATCGCCTATTCTGAAATATAGATATGTAAATCAACTTCTCTTAAGAACCTAATTTCTTCAAAGTTCAAACTCAAAAGTAGTCATTAATGTCCATCAAAGTAAAACAATAGCATTTTATTGAAAAATTTATTAAAATGATCATGAATCAAATGATTATTTATCCTACATACTATGCTTTCAACACCAAAAGTATCTTAATTTATTCTGTGAATGAATAGAACAAGTATTAGATAATCAATCAACTGATTCAAGCTGATGAAGAGTCATATGCTCTCTCTCTGTTGGGATCAATTTTCTAATTTGTGAATGTTCATAACACATGCTCTAGCAACCATTAATGTGTTAATGAGCAAAATTTGTTTGAAACGAAGGTCATATTATATCTCATGATTTAGAACATCCAAGAAGACCACTATAGAAACGAACTAGCCGTATTCGCAGAGTAATCAACGAAAGAGACGTGAGCCATGGGCACAGGACCTACTTAATCAATTAAAATAAATCATTTCATTACCTCTAGCTTTTTTTTCAAGACATTTTCGTGAAATTTTTTTTTTTTTTCATTTTATATATTATTAGATTTCTCAGTGATACAACCATATGTGAACATCGTATATCTCCAACAATTGATACTCATGATACTTCCATGTTACGCGAACAAATTCAAAATATATTTTCTCAACATGCTCAAGAATTAGATAAATGTAATACAAAATATAAAACAAATTTATCTAATTTAAAAAATCGTCTTCATGAATTAGAAAATTCTACAACAGCTACAAATAGATTAGATTCTTAGATTAGTATCTGTGTTTTTTTTTGACATCAGATATATAGAACTTTTATGTTTTTTGTACGCATTTTTTTTTTCCATTTTGTAGTTTAGATGGTTTTTTTTTCTTTTGGTGTTTTTTTTCGTTTTTCTTTTTATTACTCAAATGAAGAAGAAAAAAGCAACAACGAGAAAAAACAAAACACATAATATGTTATTCTTGTATAGAAAAATACGAAAAGAAAAAAAAAAAGAAATTGTCATAAGACTAAAAAAAAAAGAGAAGATACCAAAATTGAAGAAAATATCAATGTGAGAGTCGTTCTATCCATATATAATCAGTGTTGAAGAATAATCGATGCAGCATCACTACGACCTATTTGATTAAGTACATTAATCATATTCACAAGAGATTCTTGTCGAGCTTCCCATAATGTTAATAAATGTTCAGTTGGACTTGTTTTTGTTGCAAAATATTGAAGATAACTAATGAAGAATATATATATATATATATTGGTTAATTATATTAATTTTTCTTACTTTATTCCAAGTAGATTACTTGCAAACATACGCCAATCATTACCAAGTGAATTAGGTGGATCTAATACTTTACATAATTTTTGACGAATTACTAATGGTAATCTTTGAAAAGAAAATAAATATTTTAATTCAAATAAAAACGGATGTGTGTGTTTTTTTTTTGTTTTCTTCAAAAAAAATCATACCTTGCTATTTCTTTAGAGGGTTTTATCTGTTGACGATGACGGATAGAAGAAGTATTAAATCCAGAATTTTGAAGTAACTAAAACAAAAATATCTTAGAAATACTGATGAAGTACCAATCATTATTAAATTACTTAAAGATTTCGACTGTTATACAAAATTTATTATTACTTTTTTTTCCATATAAGTTATCAATGTGACATCGAAAATTGATTATTCTCTTAATATATAATGCAAGGAGATGCATTTCTTTTCAATATTGCACTTATGACATTCAAAAGAACAAATTCGAGGTTGTCATCAAAGCAAATTAAAGAAGTTTACTCTGCTAATTTTTTTTCTCAGAAAAGATCATTTGAAAGAGTTTTTCTAAATATAAAAATGAATCTCAATCTACTACGTAATGATGATATTCAATCATAACGAGTCCTTGTATTCATTAAGATAATATCTTATTTTAGTATGAATATTGTATTATTGTCACGCACCTATCCTCAAAACCGATAAGATATTGAATTGAAAACAATTATTTTTCATCAAGGACTAATTACAATGTTACTATTTTTACATGATTATAATCTTATTTTTTTTAGTCATTAATTAAATTTTGTGAAATACGATCAAAAAGAAATATTGAAATACAAGGATAAAAAAATTTCGACGCATCATTCTCTTACAAACCTTCACAAAGTGTGAAAGACACTAACTATAAAGACCATGACAAATACTAATCAAACACCGTAACAGATACTTTAGCAAGGTCTTCTCTCCCTATCACAAACCGTGACAGACATTATTGATAGATAGTCAAGGACTGTAAATTAATAATGTCTTATTCTAATATATATATAAACTAATTTCTTATTGCATTTCTAGAATATTAAATAAAACAATTTTCATCTCAGAGATTAGCAATAGCAGTTACATCGTGTTGAGATTGAACTAACAACTTTTCAAAACTCTATTTCATATACATATCATTATATTTATTTAACTTACACTAAGTGTATTTACACATAAACGTGTATGTAATGCACTATCTAATATAGTTGGTTGATAAACATCAATATGCATAGCTAAATTATCAATTGATGTTGTTATTAAATGTTCATTATTTATTTGTAAATTCGGTATAATAAAAATAAAACATGATCGATCAAATCTTGTTGACCAAAATATTTTTAATGATACTTCTTTATAACCAATATTAATTCTTGATGTTGATGATAATTCTAAATCAACATTAATACATATTTGATCTTCATAATCATGTATAATAAATTGTTTTGGTTTATCACATAAATAATTTTGTAAAGAAAATTCTTCTGTTAAACAACGTTCTAATGCATCTGATGTTGCATCAAGAAAACGTAAACGTAATGTTGATATAATTTCATTTGAATTTATTTCGGATGATGAACGATTAAAAAATGGTACCATTTGTATATATTTTGATGCATGATGATTTAATATTGATTCACCTATTAATGCATATGCACCCATACTTTCAAACTAAATACATATATAGACATTCATTTTTATAAAGAATGAACGAGAATACTTTAAGCAAATGAAGTTTTAATCATCAATTTATCATAGATAGTTTATTAGTAATTCTATGAAGAAAAATGGTCTGAGTTTTTCTTGTTCGGACATTTGAAATCATTTTGAAAAATTTCAATAAATATATTGATACTACACTGAGAGAAACAAAAGTATGTTTGAAATGAACATCTCCCCACAGAGCTTGGGTGAAACATCAATTTGGCTATGGAAAGTCAATTTTACGGAATTTCGAATTTAACTAAATTTAATACAACAATTGATTAATTAATAACCATGGGATTTTAATGAATTTCATTGTTCAATTTATCCCTGTGAAAAATCAACGCTAAATTTTAGAACGAAAACAATGATGTTAAGAAGATCTTGGAAAATATATGGACTAGCGCAATTAATCTTGGACACTTTTTGTGCTCCGCTTGACCATTACACGGCACATTAGATGTTTTAACTCAAAATTGATATCAAATAAATGATATATCATTTTGTAGCTCGTTATTTTCTCTATTGATTAGTACATAAAAGAATACGGCTTGCATAAAGAAAATTCATATTAGATGATAATATGCATATAAATCAGATTCAATAGAGATGAGTACAGATTCAATGCTCTTTTTTAATCATGACAAACTGAGATTACAATATTTTCAAAACGAATAAAATATATTGAAAACATATTAAAGACTGTGAAACTTCAATGTTTTCCTTCGAAATAATTTCCGATGTCCAAATAAAACTCAGATCACTTTTCTTTTTGCATCGAATTACTAATGAACTTTCTATGAATAATTAGTAATCGAAATTCTAATGCTTATGCATCTTCTTAATTTACTTACTAAAATAAATGCTTGTTGTTGATTATTAAATTGTAAATAAACCGGTGTTGAAATATTTTCTTGTCCATAAATAAGTATTGATTTCCAATTACAAACATCTTCACTAAACATTAAATTTAATTTCCATGATGATTCTAAAACAGCTGTATGTTCAAATAAAAGTACAGCTGGTTTAAGTAATGTTATTTCAGATGGACCAATTAATATAACAGGTGATAAACGTGTTTGTCCATTATTTAACATTGGCATATGATTTTCAATATTAATTAATGCAATAAATATTAAATGATCATCATCAAGTAAAACAGCATTTTCAGGAATAATTAATGATACACCTGTATTTGGAATTTCTAAACGACAACCTTTATTATTAAGTATTGATACAGAAAAATAACGTAAATCTGTATGTGTTGGTAATGATTGAAGAATATTTTCATAGATTATATTTAAATTATTTTCATTTATTATTGTTTGACTTGCTAATGATGGATATTTAATATGATTTGATGCATAACTTGTTGTACTTAATGTTATTGGTTGATTAGATGATTTAATTGAATAAATTTGTTTATTTAATGGTGATTCATTTAATAAAATTAATTTTTCTTTTTCTAATCCTGAATCAAAATTTGTTAATGAAAGTGAATTATTTTGTGATATACATGATCGTGTTGATGTTGTATCTTGTTGAATTGAATAATAAAATGGATATTCTGTTTTATCACCATGATAAACACCTAAATGACTACTACCATTACTACTTACACCATTTGATGTTATACAAGTTGATAAACCTAATAAGAACAAAAACAAAAAAAAAAAAAAAGATTATTTAGCTTATTATGTATTTAATCATAATAGAGAATATTAGAGTTGAATATGTCAGGATTAAATTATGAAAGATGAGTTCAATATTTAATTTTGATAATGATATTTATATAGAAAAAAGGAAAAAACTATGAAAAGAACGCTGGTCTGACACAAAATTCTTACGCTCAATTGCTTGAACTCGCTGTACACATTAGCTAACTACAAGAGCAGGTGTATGTTATCAAACAGGTGATCTAAGACAAACAGTTATTAGTGACTTGCCCAAGGCCATTCCACAACTGATGATATCAAGGTTTGAGTACAGTACATTGTGAATACATGGCGAACAATGTAGCCGTCAGACGTTGTGGCTATTTATACTGAATACAAGATGATTGACTAACGGATTCAGACAACAAGATCATATATAGACAAATAATCAATAACTTTTGGATTAAAAAAAAAATCTTCACGAAAATCTCCCAACGTAAACACTTTTGAAAAGTGTTCACAATAGAGAGATTTATATATTATATTCAATTCTTCTGAACTCTTTGATTTTATACAGAATGTAAAAATGAATTATTATATGACATAATATCGGATATGGTACTAATTTTAGAATTAATGTTTTATAAAGCTTGAGAAATCGATGGAGATGATGTTCTCTGAAGATTTGGTTGATCCTTGTGGAGTTTTAAATTGTTTCTTCAGAAGAGAGAAAATCTCACTAAAATACAATGTAGAAATGTACACTTGAGTTTTTATTTAGACTTATGATTCAATTTGAAACTAAACGTTGACTTGTATATTATTATTCACTATAACTTCATATTCTGTTAATGCATCATTAACTTTAAGAGTATTGTATTAACATAAAAATGTCATCAACTGTCTGGCGCAAAATTTTATTTGAACTCATTGAACGAATTTTTTGCTCGTATTGAACATTTGCATACTTTCTATTAAAATAGAAAATTTCAATTTTTAACATTATGCAAAAAAAAATTGAAAAACTTTTTGAAATATTACATGATATCTACAAAAGTTTATCAGTATATTTTTGTATTTCAAGGTTTTCACATACAGACTGATTGAATTCAATATATAATAATAGATGCTATTTATGTTTTTTTTTTTTTATTGTTTTGCCTTGACTTTTATCGAGCATTAAAAAAAAAAGAAAGATAAGACTATTTAGATTAAAAAACGATCAAGATAAGACTGTAGATGATTTTTTTTTCTTTTCATTATTTCTAGTATGTAGACATTGATTATTTTCTCCTCGATTGATTATTCTCATTAAATATGACAAAGAGAAAAAAGAATCATCAAAATTCTTTTCAACAATTGTTAACGTATTGAGCAAATTAATACACATGGTGCAGATGATAAGCGTTCCACCCATTTTCTTTCCTTATTCTTCTCTTTTCATGCATTCATATTCTCAGTTCGTTAATCTATCGAGTGGCCCGGCTGACTGACCGTCGGCACAATCACATACACACACTACAATTATCTCTGCGGTGTTCTTCTGTCCACGCACACACGCACAGATTGCTATCTGTCAGTTTGATCTCAATTTCATTGTTTTATTCAAACAATAAGTATGCATAGCATAAAAAAAAAACTCCTCTTTTCAAGCAATTTGTACTTTTTGCCGCTTTATGACTGTATGCATGTAAAGTTCAGCTGTTACAGATATACAAATACCAGAAAAAAAAAAAACTCAAAGACATATTTATTTATAAGTGCACAAATGTCACTTTGTTTGGTCTAGAGTCTTATTAAAGCGGAAGAAGAAGATATGAAGGTTATATAATCATACAAAATTACCTTTTTTCTTTGTTGTTATATGTTGTCGACGACGCCAACAAATTAAAACAACTGATATTGTTAGTAATAGAAAGATAAGAGCACCGATACCAATCGATGAATAAATGATCACATTAAAAGCAGACGAAGACAAAAGAAGAGAAGTACTACTATTATTAATATTATCTAAATAAAAAAGACAAGAAAAAAAAAAACTCCGAAATAATCAATGTGCAGACAATAGAATTATTTAAGAGTCTCGGACATGATGTGACTAGACGCCCGCCTCTTGTTATAATCAAATTGCATGAAATATTTCGAAAAGAAAGATCAAGTGTATGGTCATCATCATCATCATCATTGACTTACTTGAACATAGATTTCCTTTACATGGTCGACTCTCAACTAAATAATCAAGACATGGTTCTTGTAAACATTGTCGTGTACGTATTGATGTACAATCTAATGATCGACAACTAGACCAATCAGTCCAATTTGAATATGTACCTTTAAATTAATATAAAATAAAAAAAAAATAAATTTTCTTTAATTACCATATGATAATGGACGAACAGGAGAAAATATTGATGATGTTTTATTTAAACATGGTACTAAACAATCACGTTCTTGTATTTGTTCATCATTACAAATCGATTTTTTTTCATCAATTATTAATGGTTTTAAACAAGTTCTTATACGTTGTTGATGACCCATTTTACATGGAATTCCTGTACAATCTGTCCATGATGACCAATCAGAAAAAGTATTATCTTCAAAAAACAAAAAAAATTCGATTTTGTTTTTATCAAAAAAAAAAAATAAAAATCAATTAAACCTGTTGGTATAATAACATCTGAAGAAGATTGTGAATCTTTTAAACATGCAACTTGACATTCTCGTTCTTGTATTTGATCACCATCACAACTAGGTCGATTTGTTATTGTTGGTGGATTAAGACATGTACGTAATCGTCGTTGACGACCAATACCACATGGTATACCTTTACATTCAGAAAATGATTGCCATTCAGACCATCCACGATCATCTATTTAATAGAATTATTATTATTATTAAAAAATAAAGATTTTTTTTTTTCAATTAGTTTTATACCATGAACAATCAATTCAGCTGGTTCACTTGAATATGTTCCAGCTATATTTGATGCAACACATGTATAATTACCAGCATCACTTTGTTTTATTTGTGCAATAAGTAAAGAATTTTCATTTGATAATATAAATCTTCCATTACGATTGATTTCAACTGGTTGATCATCTTTTAACCATGTTATCTTAAACAAATAAACAAACAAATACGTTCTTTCTTTTTTTTTTTTTCTTTTCTTTTCTTCTATCATCTTGTTAAGTATACATCATTTAAATTCTGTGCTTTTCACTTGTTTAAGTATGAATATGACAATGTAATCATTAGTTCATCGAATACTCGATGCTTTACTTTTGTCTGAGTATATGTGGTGTAACAGCTGGCAAGTAGATGAGATTCTAAGTGAACGAATACAACTGACAGGCATACCGCCCTTCGAGGTGTCGAGTATCTCAACATACTCTGTATATATATATATATATTCGTTGAATAATCGATCAAGTATACTTTGTTCTTAGAAGACGTGTTATAATAATGAACTGATGGTATTACGACAATAATATGAAAGCAAACTAACTGAATTAACCTCTATATGATGATGATGATCTGTTTATTTATATATATATATATATATGATTATATAATATATCTTACTTTTGGATATGGATTACCGCTTGGTGGACGACAACGTAATTCAGCAGATTTACTAATCACACTATCTGTTCGTAATGGTTCCCATTCGAATATTTTATCCAAATCTAGACAAAAGAAAATCATTTATATATATTAGAATTTTACTTGTTTTGTTTTTTCTTTCTGATTTATATTTGATCTAATTAGAGGATAAGTTGTCTTTACTAATAAAATTTCTACCCAAAACAAATGTCAAGTCTTTTATAGACTTGAATAATGATATACATTTAACTTACATGCTATTTCAATAGTTGCTGTTCGAGATTTTAATGTTCCACCTGTTGCTGACCATGCTTGACAAAAACATTTATATCCATTAGAATCAAGTTGACTATCAAGTTGTTCAGCTGATATATCAATTGATGTTACAATAATAATTACACCTTTATCCTATATTAAATAAATTTGTTTTCTTTTTTTTTTGTCTCATATTTATTAAAAAATCAAATAATCTAAACTTACATTGGTTTCAGTTGATTTTGTATGTTCATGTTCTGGTACCCATTTATTATCACAATTAAAAAATATTTGTCGAGTACGTATTGCTTTACATTCAAGTTTAATAGGACGATTTTCGATTATAAATGAAGATTTTGGTTCAAGAATAAACTGTGGTTGTTCAACAAACGGTTGCATTTCATAGAAATAATCTCATCTAAAATAACTCACTTCAGACAGTGCCGTCTACATGTATGTGTATATATGTTATACGAATGCTGATGCTCGTTCCTCCGTTTCATTTCTTTCTTTTTTTTTTTTTACAGAGAAAGAGAATAGAGAAGAAAAAAAGGACTACGACAATCTTCTTCTCGCTCTTTCTTTTCCTTTTCTGAATATCCAAATATCACAAAATGAATGAACAATTGAGGATTAGACTATGTAATCTTTAATTCAAAAGAAATATATCTACCTGCTCAACATATCGATCATATTACAGACTATACATACGGATGTCCGTGATCTATCATTGTCAGTAACATATACGTTAAAGATTATTGACTACGTGTCTGCTATTTTAGATGAGTGAATAATTAAGTCTAACTTCGAGAGATATTAACCAGAGATGCCATGCCAGTTGTGTTTACACGCTTGCTTGATTTCTTCTCACACTTTCTCTCTCTTTCGCATTTGCCGACAACTTGTTAATCGATCTACGTATACGACGACTTCAAGGAATATTATTTTTTTTTCCTCTTTTCTATTTCTATGATAACGATATCTTGATTAGAGAGGTCAACTTTCGATGATTAGTTTTATAATAGGAAAAGTGAAAGGAGGAGAAATATGTATATGCGGCATTTTTCAAGACTAAAAAAAGTAACATCAAAGTGTCTAGTTCGAGTCAGATGAATGTTTTTAATTAAAATAAAAATGTGTTCAATTGTGTACAAACATGATATTTGATATTAAAAAAAAAGAAAAATATCTAGAAATGATGAACGATGGTATAAACACATTAACTATTGTGTTTATGATCTATTGTTGACAAACGAATAAAGAAGGAAAAAAAAAAAGAAAGAAAATATAGATGCCTTATGACATCAATATTGTTATGTATGCAGGCATATGCCAGTCTGAAATGAATGTATGCTTACGCATACATTGCTTCCTTTATGCAAGGACGTTTTGGATCATCACACACACCCTTTTTTTCTTTTTTTCTCTCTCCTCCTCTATATTCTTCTTTTTGGGGCTTTTTTTTTACATAAGGATTCACCCCCTCACTTTCTTTGTTAACTCATCGACACTCTACTGATCGTCAATCATGAATGCATACGCAACATCATAGTCAGTGTATACGTGTGTACGTTCACATACATACAAGGGCAAATGAACAATTAACAAAACGATAACGATAGATAGATGAACTTGCTTATTAGAATAATCGATGCTGACAACGAATGAACTCTTAAATAGACATAGATTTCCTTGAATAGACAGATACATGATGTTTTTTTTGGTTATATGTCAGTTAAAATAACAATACTGACTCAGCGGGTTATTCTTATTCATCACACAGACATACTTAAGTTTTTTGCTCTGTTCGATATCCGTTTTACTCTCATCTTTTTCCTTTTCATTTCCTCTTATTGCACGCTCATCTAAATAAAAAAAAAAAGCAAAAATGTTCTGATCAAGCGAAATCAAATTGAAGTCTTCATTGTATTAATTTATCATCGATATACACACTATATTTAACGATAATGGTGTTCGATGACACGGCGTCGTGACAAAAAAAAGAAAAAGATGTAAACGTGCATATATACAAAATGTATGTATTTGTATATATGTAGTTTATTTCATTAGAAATACGAGTGGGAAAGAAAGAGACATCATTCTTTACCTAACCGTGAAATGTCGCGACTCTCTCACCATGCACCATGTTCATATGAGTGTTAATCAGCTGGTTTCTATCTCACCTGCATAGAAATAAAAGATGAAATTTCTCTCGTTTTTTTTTTTTTGTTCCTTTTGCAGATAAAAAAATAAACTACGTGCTTCTTTTTTATCGTTATGTGCGGCACGCGTGTCAATCAAACAAAAAGACTTGAACACGCATATGCAATGCAAAGTCGATTCCATCTCGAGAGATGTGCTCGACGACTCATCAGGCACGATCATCTCTTATGTACTGTTCAAGTGTCTAGATATATGAGTGTGTGAGTTTCGATTACATCCCTATTTCTACATATATATATAGAGAGAGAGAATAATAAAAAAAGACAATGTGGTACCAATGATATGATGAGACAAAGAAGAGTATTCACATAAAATAGATTAGTACAAAAAAAAAGACAGATTCATGTAATGTAGAACAGTCAACTACAAATACACACACACACACATGTACACTAAAAATAAACGATCAATAGACATTTGAATGAGAACAGTAAATCAACTTGAACATGTGGTATTTGTTAAATCGATCTATCACATTAAATGCGTATCAATCCTCTCATAACGATCGAATAAGAATAAATAAAAATATCCTCTAGCGTCAAACGTTTTATCACCTATTACAATCAATGAATAACCTAATCGGAAAATGATGCTTACTTAAAGATGTATGTATTTGAAGTTTACATAAGACAATCCAACGATCTGATGATTTTTACTCATATCTCACGCACACACACACTCTATATATATATATATAGATATATGTATAAAATACACGCTCAAGAATAAAATGATAGATAAATGTATGAGTGTAAACCGTACATTTGTCTCTTTTCGTCTTTCTTCTTTTTTTTTTCTCTTTCATTTACGTAATAACCATCAAATTTATAACAACTGTAGTACAAAAAGAAAAGGGATATTAAATATTAAAGAAAAAAAACTGATCAGTAGGTGGTGAATTCTAGCGTTAATTTGTCTCTCATCGACATTATTGCATCACTCACCTGTTTCACATATGACAAGATATCATACAATGATATGAGAAACCATTCAGCTGTTCAATATATATGTATATATGTATGTATTTGTGAATAGCTAAAAAGAGAAATAAGATTATATTCTTTACCACTTGACTTAGCAAATGCATAAGAGAAGAAAAAGACAAGAGACACGGTGCAGTTAATATTATGCATGTTAAGGAAGCAGCAACCGAGATCATTGTCTAATTGAATAGAGGAAAAAGAGAGGGTCGATCGAACCCCAGAGGGATGACACACCGCATGCACATAACAGCCGTTTGCTCGATGAGATCCAATTACATGAGTAAGGCAATTAACTAGCCCAAAAGTATGATCCTACTTACATAGATATATATATATATATACTATATATGTACGTAATTCATTGGTTACAAATTTTTCTTATTTCTTACAAATAGCTAGACTATTTCGAAAAGAAGAAGAAAAAAAAATATGTAATGGGAATTATCTCGTTGTTTAATGGGTCTCTATATTTATGTATATTAGGTTGTTGATGTTGGTTCCGTCGAGACATAACTTAGTGTTGAACAAATTTATGGAAAAGAGGAAAGGATGCAGTAATGATTCGATGTACAAGAGCAAATCATCATCGTCATCATCATTAGTTGTATTTAGTCTTTTTCTTTATATGAAAGCAATAAGTAGCTTAGATGCGCCTCAGTGGGATGGGACGTGCTTCAGAATTGTTATTACTACCGATAAGAGTGCTATATGAATGAACATTCACTCTCGTCTTAGTGATGTTTATGCAAGAAAACACTCGTCCAGACACAAAGTCAAAAAGATTAGTGTATTATATTATATATATATATATATGTATACGTATGTGGCAATGTGATCCTATAGCGAAATACTTGACTATAAAAAGTCGTATATTTGAACAAAGACCGATATAAAAAATACAAAAAAAAACAAAATGCGTTCAAGGGTAATTGACATTATTGAGTGTGTTTTGTTTTGATTTATCTCTTTATCTCAAATTCATGTGTATTGATCGATCGCGTCCTATTCTCTTTCACCTTTTGCTCAAGGCTCAATGGGTCAGTTGTGTATGTATATATATATATATATTTGAAATGAACAGATGACGAGACTGTTCTTTTCACATATACACAATTATCACGAGTTCATAAACAGATAAAGAGTTTGACTGATGCTAACCGACGCAGCAACAATATTAATTTTCTCCCGTGTGCATATTTATCAGAAAAAAAAAACCTTTAAGCTTGACCTTACCATGCTGCTCAGAGATTCTTCCGGTTGTTACTTATTCTCGCGTGCGTGCCATCTTCTGATTACTTTACCGTTGACTTTCATTCTTGTCTTTTCAAGTGAAATTGAATCTCGAGGTGGATGAATATAGTATACATATATGAATAAAAAAAATGAGTAAATGAATGAATGATGTAATCTGAGAATAGAAGAAGTAACAGCAAATCTTTTTTTTTTTTCTAATTACATCATACGCTTGCTTTCTTTATAATGATGAACTGACTATAGTGCTTGGATGATTCAGGGACAATGCTCTTCTTCTTTCATTACTTGAAAGGTCACTAACACAAAAAAAGATAATTGTATTGATGGCATCTTTCTCGCCTGACAATAATCTTTATTCCAAAAGATTGGATCAAAAAGAACTATCAGACATAATCTTTTTGATTCGTTACTAATCGATTAAATTTTTTAGTGAAATACTATGAGACAGAAGGCAGAGGTTCATATGTTTAATTGTTGAACGAACAATTGATCATAATTTCCCCAAGCGAATATATGTATAAGTATACAAGTAGAAGAAGTTTAATTGCTTACTGTTCTTAGTGCTCTTTCAATGATGAATTTTCACACTAGATAAAACACACACACACATATATACATACACTTACAAATTACTTTTGATTCAAGGCTGATCATTGTTGATCGATATGAAATTTAAAACGGTAGACAAGTGTTCAATAGAACCAGGTGCAAAAGTAATCATACAAATCGATGAGGCTTCACTTACAAGGTCATTAACAAATATGATATGAATGAATGAACGAATGAATTAAACAGTTGTAGATTACTTATTCTTAAAATTAGCAAAACAACAACAAATGAAAGATGATGAGATAATCTTTCTTTTTCCGTATTTAGTTTCCGTTGCTGTCGCATTTGCATTGCGACATATATCTATGCATTAAGTTGCGTCAAGACGAAAGGAAATCAACTCATATTCTCAGCCTATTGATCAAACTAAATAGAATGTCGTCAAGACGGAAGACATACTCTAATTGCTATGCAGTCTCGTCATCATTTTGGGATAGTTCAACAATAGAAAGTCTCAGACTAAAAGCGGATGTGTGCAACTAAATTAGATTGCTCCATTGCTCAATTTTGTTCTTTTAATAACTTCTAAAGACGTCCGATGGACAATGATATAAACATAAATGATTAAAGTACATTATAAGTCATAAAAAAAAGAATAATCATAGTCTTCGTACATGTAACGAGATTGATAAAAATGACTCAATAAATAAACAAATGAAGAGGTCCATTTATAGCAACATCAAAACTAAAAAAAAAAGAACATTTTATATATTTAACATATCAACCAAAAAGCTTTATAAATATCGAGGATATAGTTGAACGATCGACAATTCAGAGAGTACAATTATGCATATGTTAAATCAACAGAAATAATCAATAAAAAAATAATGATTTGAAATCTCTATGAAAAACAAAATAAAAAGCATCAAATAGGTTCTTTTTAATAAATTATACTGTCAACAAAAAAAAAGAAGCTGATTGAAACCTATTAAATTCTAATAGTTGAGATTCTGAATCCATGACTAATACATGAGCAGCAACAGATTATCAAGCAAAAGACTCAGATGATCGTCATACTGAATTAATTTCTAATACAACAATATAATCATTTAATTGTACATTTACTCGATCCACTCTATAAAAAGCTGTATTCAATCTATATCCATCATCGGAATAACCAATGGAATCTCAGTTATCCGAAACACATAAAAGCTTTGTGCCAAGTACTAACTGAATAGATTGTGAGTAGCCATCTAATGATCGTCCATCATTATAACTAGACGTTATACTGTGTAGTTTACGACGTGTACATCATATAATTAGTTTAATAACCGAACAAGAACAATGTAATATCAGCTACATCTAAAAATACCCCTATATTACCTTCTTTCAATGGTCGATTATCATGAATGGCAGCTATATGACTCCACAACTGACATTACCTGGTATAATTAGATAGCAAAAATTCCTAGTTGTCTATGATTTATACATATATTAATACTACATGCTTCAGACATAATGATTTTTAACAAGGTATCTCAAATCAATAATGTGCGTATAGGGAATTCTTGTTTAGTTATTAGTTGATGAGTTTCTTTCATAACGACAACTATTATGTTTGAGGTAACGTAAGTGACATTTGAAAGTGATTGTAAGTAAATTTTCGTAAGCATCAATCATCCAATTACGTTTTTTACCATTGTAATTGAAACTGAAAATTCATACTATAATATTGTTCAATATCTGTACTTTAAGGTACGTTGCAATAGCAAATCGTAATAAAATAAATTACATACAATAAAAAAACGGAAGTTATATTGTTAAATTCTGTTGACTATATTTATTTTAAAAGCATATTTAATGTTATCAAATTCTATTTCAATGAGCGAGTCAGCTACGAAAGCTTTTTCTGATGAAAAAGTCTCTAGTATAAAAATCGCTATTATTCAAAGTCAATGACATTTTCATTGGTTAAACGTGATGTTATAAAGCTAAATATCATATGAAATATAGTCTAGACATCAGAAGAATAAAAATCCTGAGTTGTGACAGAATTTTTAAACTTTAGATCCATCATAAATTCGTAAAGAGTATTAAGGTTTGAATACGTATTTTGACGTGTTCTAACAGTTTCATTTGATGACTTTTTATTCTAATGTCCATAATATTGAATTTAGCAATAACTTATGTATAGAAAAAATATTTTCAAAATAAATATTTAGTTATTCACGAGTAACTATTCTTGATTACTTTGATACTTTCGATTGCTTATATTGTAACGTTCAAATTATAGAATGAGTTTGGAAAGCCGACTTATTTTTCTTTTCATGCAACATCTCACTATCAATAATTGGAAAGCATTATTTTAAAGTATTAAATGTATTCAAGAAGTAGCAGATATCTTTGAAATATTTGTTGTTCTGTCTTCCTAACAAGAACATTACTATTTATCATAACAAACATCATTTTAATTTTTGTCAATAGATGTGAAATTTGATTGATCGTGTTTAAAACATAATCTATCTGTTCTTCCTTTTCTTATTGTCTGAGACACACTTTTAGTTAAGATGTCATTCTGATAGAATGTGTTGTGTCCCTTTGATTGGATAGATATGCAACACAAAACTAGGGTTATTCCTCTTTTCTTTTTGTTGAGATTCACTAGCATAAATCCATTAATTTGATGTTACTACTCATTGTATATTCCTTTCTATGTAATGTATGTTGCTCTTGTCTTAAATCTGAAACTCTAACTGATCATGAAATTCTTATTTAAGAGGTCACTCATCGAATTTATATCTTCTGTTTTAGTTCATATTTCTCTTATAAGTTGGACTGGTGAACAGATCATTTTTTAGATATCCGATATCAAAAGAACATTTCAATTGTGTGAGCTGAAACTTTCAGAATATAATAACTACAATAAGATCTGGTACTGAGGAAAACTTGCAGATGAAAATTCAGTAAAATGTTCATAACTAGAAAAGAAAGGTCTAAAAGCATGAACATTTGTAGAGTTTTCATCTCAAATAGAAGCTGTACTTATAAGCGAAATTTGAGTCCAAACATAGAGTGTCATTTGACAAGGTTTCCTCTTTAATCTGATTTTTGTCTCGCCGACACAGATTAATAAGAATCAAAGAAGAAAAATGCTATCGTTTTTGATTGATTTAAAAATTAGTAGCAGCTATGCATCAAAACAATTATTATCTTGGTAAAAAATACGAATACATGACTAAATTTATTTAACTAAAAGAAAAAAAAAGAAAGAAGATTGAATGAATTACGTCAGAAAAAAAGACCAACATGATCTGATGTCATTCTAAGTTAAGTGTCTATTGTTCTCTTCTCTTTTTTAGATTTGAAACAAGACTAAGACACCAATGATCATAAATAGTGTGCTATAATGTTAGTCTTGATGTCATTGTTGAATTACACAAATCTTTTTCACAACAAACATTAGCCAGAATTGAAGAACCAGTGATCTATTCAATACAATAACGATTATATTTGTTTGATATCAATAGAAAAACAAAAGAACTAACTTGAAGATTACATCGTTCTTTAGAACAACCACAAGCAATACCACTCGGAAATGCAGATTTGTAACATCTATTATCATCACCAGTACAAGATCTTATTGTATTACTTAACTTTGGACAATTAGTTGAGCATGTATCATGAGAATAACATTGAAGTGCTACAAAAACAAAATTATTATAGAAAAGTAAAATATAATCGAATTTCACCTTCATCAAGAACAGCATAATAAAGAAGTAAAATAGCAACAAGAATGTTTGATTTCATGTTTTCTACGTTTCTGATCTGTCAATTAAAATATAACTGTATCTTTACCTGTCAGTTAGTGGATGTGTATATTCTAGCAATTAGTATACTCTTGTGATGAAATGTCGCCCAATATTGACATAAAAAGAAAAAGAATAAACGAAAACAATGAAGAAAGAGATAGAGAGATGATATCTCTTCCATCTTACGTCTGGCACTGACTATTTCTATTAATTTGTAAATGAAGAAAAGCAATAGTAAGGTGTCTTTTGTTATTTGCTTGTCTCTCTATAGCATAATCGAAATAAAACAAAGAAGAGAAAGAAAATTCCATGCTAGTTGTTGACAGTACAGATGAACATGAGTTTATAGCTGTTCTTTAGTTTAATTAGAACTAAAGTCGATTCAAAAGTAAGTACAGAACAAACTTATCGAATGTTTACGATGATAAAACACCTACACTTCATAAGAATGCAATAACTCAATACATAAAATAGATCCAAGGAATATCTTCTTTTCAAAGAAATTTATCTTATTGTAAGAATGATCCATAAAAAGATAAAGGTATAGATGCAAAATAGAAGTATATTTATCATTGAAAACATCACGTATATATATAAAAGCAATACGTATTGTTGTTAGTTTAATTTGAATAAATGAATTACGAAGATAGCCTGAACAACAGACATTAGCAGTGTCAATAACACCAATGTTAAAAAATATCAGCGACATATCATAATCACGAAATGTATCCAATGGAAAGGTCATCTTCTAAAAACGAAATATTTATATTACGAAAAAAACAAGATTGATTTTCAAAATATGTACTAAACATCGAGTTTCTTCTTTTGTACATTGAATAATATTTTCTGATAATTCCGAAAAGTTATTACGATAATAAAAATATTTATAACATTTAAGACCTTTAAATATAACACTAAAAGTCATATTCATTCATATTTATATGTCATGCCTTGACTTAATGTTATATAGAAAATCACGAAAAGAGTACAGATAATGATACTTTTTTTTTATTCATTATAGTATTATTATTATTATTATTGTTATGTGTATGTATATCTATGAGATCTGAAAAATAGGCAAAATGAGCATTACAAATAGTCTTTTGTGAACTTCTGAGCTTTCTTGCTATTATAAGAATGTTTATATTAGAAGACTGAAGACAGTCTCATTGAGTAACTTCAAATATGAATTATTTACATCCATTTATCAAGACGTGCCATTACTTTCTAACTGACGCATGCATATCTATCATCTGACATAACGAGACATTTCACATTCTGAAACATACGTTTTTCAAATTCATAAATATACTAGTTTGAAAATGCTACAAAATGAATTTCTGTTTTTTTCTTTGAAACAAAGTAATCTTGCAAACGTTTGTCCTATTGGTAACTTTAGTTCTCTGAAAAAATATCTACTCAAAAACAGCTATGACTCCTCCTTAATCGACAATTAGAATATACGCTGAAACAGAGCATGCCGACAAAGAATTTTCTTATTTTTGATAGATGATTTCTTTAGCTTATTGTCTAAATCATATCACAAATTGATTAGTAACACAGCTGTCATAATAATAGCTTTATCTCTAGCGAGGAGAAAAGGAAAACATGAACTCGATTCATAGAAACGGATAAATTTTGTTCTTTCATACAATTTCACAAATTAAACCAACTTATTTAGACCAAATTCAATGAAAACAAGTGATCTCACAAAGTGTTCAGTGAAATATTTCAAGACAATAATGAGTTATAAGCGCTTTTTACATATTTTATCAACGAATGGTTTATTCCATTTACTTTCAATAAAGCACGGCATGGCCACGCATCGGTCACCCTACCATGAGGAAGGTTTATACGCACTAAAAATAAAGAAAACTCTCTCGAAATCCAAAATTTCACTACTAACAGATTATGAAACACGTTGCAACTTCTGAGATACGTTGTTTATTGGTTATATAAACCGTACTTTTTCTCCAATAAGTGCCTGAAAACGGATTTTTTGACGAATTTCACCAAAAAACTATCCGTTCTGAGTCCCATTATATTTCATTTTTTGTCCAAAAAACAGGCAGAATTTTAATGTCATTCTGCTTTGAACGTGAAGCTGATATTCTCGCGCGATGGAACTATCTCTGTACTATTCGCGGATACGAGAAATGATGGGTTTTCATCATGATAATTAAAAGCTGTAAGGTCCCTAACCGTCCCCATTAGAAAGTCAAAAAATAATGAAATTCCGTAACAAAGTGAAATTCCGTAACGGACAGTATTTACAGTTATTTGATTTTGTACAGTTATGCTTTCTAGGAAATGAATTGATATTTTGAGAGCTCATGGGAAACTGAATAACTTTTATATAGAGCATTTATTTTGTATGTCGTTTCGTTACGTAGTAAAATGCTTAACTTCTGCATCACCCTAAAAAAAAATTCCATTTTATGAAATTCCGTAACGGTCAGTATCTGTTGAATAACTCAACTATGACTAGACAGAAATAGATAAAATTTTTACTGATAATAGATCTCAGCCATCTCTATCTATGATAAAAATTTTAGCAAGTTTGCCTTGATTTTTGAGAAGCTACAGATGTCACAATATGAAAAAATGAAATTCCGTAACGCGCGGCCACGCCCAGCACTGAAATTACAGACCTCTTGTTCAAAGTAGTAGCAGAATATTGAATTCAAAATTGTGTTTTGTGGTAATCGAAGTATGGGAATTCAAGGTCCGTAATAGTCTCTGCATTTCAATCTGTTATTTCAAACTTAACCATATTTTTCCAGTTATCTATGATATATTTATGTATTCATGAATTTCTTGTGTTGTTTCTAATTAAATGGTTAAAAATTTTTTAATAATATTTTAAGGTCCACATTAACATTGTCTTTTTGTTCCAATAAATCTAATACATTTGACTTGACATCAGCAATATCGAAGTGATGACAAGGGGGGAAAAGCGGATTCGGGATTTTACAGATTCTAAAATCCGAAGACGATTTTTTGGGATTTTTTGGGATTTTTTGGGATTTTTTGGGATTTTTTGGGATTATTTGGGATTTTCTGGATTTTTTGGGATTATTTGAGATTATTTGAGATTATTTGGGATTATTTGGGATTATTTGGGAGTTTTTCGGATTTTTCGGGATTTTTTTAGATTTTTGAGATGTTGTGAAACACGATCTGAAAGGAGTGTTGAAGTGTTTAGGGGTAGAAATTTGCATCTCCCCCCACAGACCGTGGTAGGGAAGGTTCTGGACCCATCACACACCGTGACAGACAGACTTTGGGCGTGTCACAGACAGGTCTCCGGACCCGTCACAGACCGTGACAGACAGGTCTCTGGGCACGTCATAGGGCATGATAGATAGGGCCCAGGGGTCATTATAAACTGAAGAAGACTTCAAGCAAATATCAGAGATAATGTATAACTAACATATGATTGGAGCAAATATGGAATATTATCCGATTCAAAGTGTATAATGTAAAGTAAACCATTAGGAAGGAATGTATTCCAATATGCATAAAAAACAACAACTTTTAGAACATCGGCTATAGCAACTACATCGTGTTTCACATTTCTAATCCCGTAAGGAATTGCGCTAACAGCTTTTTTTCGAACTTTTAAACTTTTTATTCCTTGCCTATCATTTGAATATCGTATTTTCTATTGCAAAGCAAAGCTCTATCTTCACGAGATACATTGACTTGATTAAGTCAATTGTCCTCTCTCATTCACAACGGTGGCATACTTGAAGACTTTTGACCAGCCCTCTCGTCAAAGTGTATGTAAAAGAGGTCGCAAAACGTTCAATGTCTTCTAGTTTTTGTGTTCGTTCATACTAGGATTTTCGTCAGCTTTCGCTGTCATGTATTGAGTCTTCTTAGGCATGTCTATCTCAAGAAAGGTTAAGAATCGTATGTGCTAAAAAATAGTTAATCATATTCCAAGGATGGAAAAGCGAATTTAGGGATTTTTGAGTTATTTTGAATTTTTCGAGTTTTCCCATATTTCCTCAGGTTTTTTGTTTTATATTAGCATAATTTCAAGCCGGTATGCCATATCTCATCATTCAAATTGCCTGTTTTTTTGTTTAAAGTTATCTCGCTTCTTTCTCTCACTTCCGGAGAACGGCTGGCAGAAAACTATACTTTTCTGACCAACTTGATGTCAATTAATAAATGAAAAGTTATCATAGGCCTTAATCAATTGATTATTTGCTTCAAGCAGATATTATAGCCCCGATGAGTCAAAATGACCACTATTTTCGCTATTTTCTCCAACATGGTAGGTTCCAGAGTTCCGCAGAACGATAAAAATCGGTCTCGCGTCCTATGCCTCATCTCATTTCACGCCTCACGTTCTACTCTGTCCCGCGCTACTTTCCATTTTTCAGCCGTGTTCTGGTCTGTCTATTTATGAAGAATTGTTTCGAACTGTTTTATTAGCATAACAGAACCTTTTCGATTAACAATGATTGAGTTAATTGTGTTTCCCATAGATAAAATGTTCGCGAAGAGGAGTTATGAAAAACTGTTGCTTGTTAGCTTAAAGGGAAGGAAACAGTCTGGATGGAGCAAAGAAAATTCTAGCCTCATCCTGTTTCATTCTGCTCCATGTACTTCCTATTTTTCAGTCTCGTTCCTTCCTAGAAGTGAACAAAATTGTATTTGTCCCGCGTTTCACTGAGTTCTGGTATGTCTAATCAAACTGAGACTTTTTATACAGATTCTATTCACTATTCGGGATGCAAAATCATCCCGAAAAAACTGAAATATCAAGAGCTCTGCGAAAAACGATAGTTTGCTACTGAGACTAATTTTGCAACATCTGACAAAAATGAAGAGGGAAAAAGCAGATTTGGGATTTTGGGATTATTTCGGATTTCGTTGGATTTTTTTTTGATTTTTCGAATTTCTTTGGATTTTTTGGATTTTCGGATTTTCTTGGATATTCCGATTTTTTCGGGCGCTTTTGAGTTTTTCAGGTTTTCCTCAGTTTTTTTGTTTGATATTAGATTAATTTTGAATCTATCATCACCACTTCTTTTCATATGAGCTATCTCATAGCTTCCTACAGGCACCCAGGGGTATGTACTTGAAGCCCTTGAAGGCCTACCATACGACCGAATCAATATATTCTCAAGGGCTATCGTATGGAAGTACCCATCAATCCGCATGGCCTATCCTATAGTGGTACGAATAAGTCTGTAAGGTCTATCTTATGGTAGTACCCGTAAGTCCTCATCCCCTATCCTATGGAGTACCCATAAGTCCTCATGGTCTATCCTGTAGGGAAATTAATAAGTCCTCATAGCTTATCCTATAGGAAACTCATAAATCCTTATGGTCTATCCTATAATGGTACCAATAAGTCTGTATGGCCTCTCCTATAGAGGAAACCCTAAGTCCTCATGGCCCATTCTATGGTGGTACCCATAAGTCCTCATGCTTTATCCTGTAGTGGTACCCGTAAGTCCTCATGGCCTATCCTGTAGTGGTACCCATTAGTCTACATGGCCAATTGATGTTTGGTATAGTTACCTTTTCAAACACTGTCTTACAATAGTTCTGCTTCCTCTTCAAGGGCTCTTCTGTGGAGATATATTGGGTACGGCTAACTGTTCAAAAAATATCTAGCATTAGTCGTCGTAGGTTTTCAAGAGCTTTTAGGCATAGGGTGCGTAACTGTTGTATGGACACTGCTCGCCCATCATCCACTAACTGAGTTTTAATGTAGTATGAAATACTGGTTTAAGGGTCACGTAACAATCGTGCATTTGATTTTTTCGTTAAGAAGTAAAAGTGGACTCTTCTTTTCAGCTCGATGTATTGAGGAAAGTTATGAAGTGGTTTTACTTCACAATTAGTATCATTTTCAGGTCATTGCGTTTGACAAATTGGGCTCAACTTTGAATTTCTCTTTAATCACATATAGAATGAACCATAGGCGCATCACAGCTCCACTTTCACAGCTCGTAAGAGCTCAGTCGAAGAGCTGGTGGACAGTATCAGCTCGGGGAATTGAACCAGAGCTGTCAAAAATCTACTTATAGGTACCCTATAGGACAGCTTTGAGGACTTCTGCATACGTCCATAGGAGAGACGATGAGGATATATGGTTACCTCCATAAGATAGCCCTTCGGGACTTATGGGTATCCCATAGAATAGACGATAATGACTTATGAGTACGCCTATAAGATATGCGTTGAAGACTTATGAGTACCCGCAAAGGAGAGTCCTTGAGGATTTATTGTATTCACATAGGACAGATCAGAAGGACTTATGGGGTGTCCGTCATAGAAAAAGCCTTAAGTACTTGTGGATATTCTATAGGATAGGCGATCATGACTTATGAGTACCCTCATAGGATCTCTCTAGAGTACTGATGGGAGAACACTTCCTATTCCGCGATGTTGCACATTGTGGAACCAGTTCCGCCACCGGAATCAGTTCCATCCAATTCCTAGAACTCGATTATCATTGAACCAAAGAGGCCCACTCATCATTGATCGAGTTCCATCAATTCCGATAATTCCGGAATTGCGCGGAATTCCAAGAAATTCCTAGTGATTCCGGAATTCCGGGCATTCAATCTAATTTCGGAATTCCTGACCCGAATTAGGTCGCTCCCTCACTCTCATACATACTGATGTGCTTAAAGATTAATCCATGCAATTAGTACGGAATTCCGGGAATTGAGTCAAGACGGAATTGTACAGAATTCCTAGCAATTCCTACCGATTTCGGAATTCCCGGAATTGAATCCGATTCTGGAATTCCTGACCGGAATTAGGTCGCTCCCTCATCCTCATGCATACTGATGTGCTTAACAATTAATCCATTCAATTAGTACCCAATTCCGGCGCGGAATTCTAGGAATTGAGTCAAGACGAAATTGCACGGAATTCCTACCGATTTCAGAATTCCCGGAATTGAATCCGATTCCGGAACTCCTGACCAGAATCAGGTCACTTCCTCACCCTCATGCATACTGATGTGCTAAACGATTAATCCATTCAATTAGTACCCAATTTCGGACTGAATTCTTGGAATTGAGTCAGGACGGAATTGCACAGAATTCCTAGAAATTCCTACCAATTCCGGAATTCCGGGAACTCAATTCAATTCCAGAATTCCGAGAACTCAATCCAATTCCGGAATTCCTGACCGAAATTAGATCGCCCCCTCACCCTGATGCATACTGATGTGCTTAAAGATTAATCCATTGAATTAGTATCCAATTCCGGTACGGAATTCCAGGAATTGAGTCAAGACGGAATTGCACAGGATATCTTGGAATTTCTAACAATCCCTACCGATTCCGGAGTACCGGGAATCGAGTCGAGAGGAAATTCCGGGAATTGATAGAACTCGATCAATGTCGAGTAGTCCTCTTATTTTGTATGACGATCAAGCTCTCGGAATTGGACGGAACTGATTCCGAAGGCGGAACTGGTTCCACAATGTTCAATATTGCGGAATAGGATGACTGCTCCCCATATGATAGGTGATGATAACTTATGAATACTCTCATCAGATAGGCATTCAGGACTTTAAGGCGCTTCCATAGAAGTCGTCATGAGCATTTATGAGTTTCCTAGAGGATGCATCGTTTTCTCGGAATTCCCATCATGCTACTTGGGTTTCAAGGATTCCCATTGTGCTTATATGGATGTGGAATCTTGTGAATGGATCCCCTTCTTGAGAATATCCTTACGAATCTCTGGGGACTCACGACATGAAGACCTTGGAGATTTACATGGGAGTTCCTGGAGATTTGCTACCGAGTTTCTGAAGATTTTTCAGGGACTCCCCAGAAATATACCATGAGACTTACGACGACTGTAAACGATCGTACGGACGTTTTTATCAGAGTATCCACCCCTAGTGAAATCTCTTTATAAAGTCACCCTCGAAGTCTCCGTGGAATCACGATAGGGACTCCCCAAGGACCGAGGGGTAGTGGGAGACTCTCCAGAGATTCATTTGGGGACTCTCGACTAGGGACCTTTTCCCCTATGTGTAGCAGCCTTTAAAACTGGTTATCTATGTTCGACGCACTTGAACATATGATCAGAGTATATTGTTGAAAATTACTTTAGATTTTGGATTTTTTGTGAGATTTTTGGGATTATTTAGGATTATTTAGGATTATTTGGGATTATTTGGGATTATTTAGGATTATTTGGGATTATTTGAGATTATTTGGGATTATTTGGGATTATTTGAGATTATTTGGGATTATTTGGGATTATTTGGGATTATTTGGGATTATTATGAATTATTTGGAATTATTTGAGATTATTTGGGATTATTTGGGATTATTTGGGATTTTTTCGGATTTAAAATCCCAAATAATCCGCTTTTTCCCCCTTGAGTGATGATCAATAAGAAATGCTTTTTAATAAATGTCTAAGATCTTGGGTGTGGATGTGTGGGTGTGAGGGTGTGGGTGGGTGTGTGGATGTGGGTGTGGGGTGTGGGTGTGGGTGTGAGTGTGACTCTTATCCTGATTGTTCCACTATCACCCACACCCACACCCTCCCACCCTTTACGCAAGTAGAAGTGGGACCCTATAGATGCCAAAAGATATCTCCGGCAGGCGGCACATGAAGTTTCTTATTATAGAAATCAAGAAAGAATTTAGACACCATTAGAAATTCAACGATGTTTTCGCAATTCCAATATCGAAACTCCTATTGTCGATTTTCTAGGAAACCATCTAGAAGGTAAGATCTTAAGATGTAGTTGTCTCAAGTTGACTGCGTCTCGATCAATATCTTCGTATGTTTTCAAATAATGACTGGTCGAATAATCATCTAGGAAAAAACGTAGGAAATGTACAAGTTCGGTCTGTTTAGTAGACTTGCTCATACATATAGCTCAATACGTAAAACAAAACGATGAATGTATAGTGAATAGATAGGTTACAATACATTTACACTACGACAGATTTTTTGATAGAGTATTCGACACTATCACTAGCAATATGTAACTGAGATAGGTCTTATTTTAGTATGAAATATGAGTATTTGAAGTACTCAGCCTTATTTATTGTGGAAAGAACAAGAATGTAGAACAAGTTTTAATTCAAGTTCAGGCCGTTGTGGTGTTGGAATAGCTTTATTCAAAAATACTTATGAAGTTGCGAAGAGTATTATTACAGGAGAATTACTATTACCGAGTACATTGATGCACCGATAGCTTCTATTCGATTAAAACTGTTCTACGAAGTACAATAACATTCAATGAATGAAAAATATTGGATGCACAAGAGGTTCGAATTGGATAAAACCATATCACTCTAAGACTTTCTCAAATGTTTTTGGAGTTGATTATATTCAAAGTAAAGGTTTTTAATGCCTGAGAAGGTTATTCTTCCTTCCGCTATTATCATATATAGCATACATTATGTTTTTTCTACTGTTTACTATCCTTTAGTCTTTAATATTATTTACTCTTTCTGTTTGACTCTGATCACAATTCTGAGTGTGTTTTCATTTATTTTAAATTCCACTTGGAGGGTGCATATATAGATGTCGACAAATGTCGGCATGTGAATATAGAAAAGATTCTAACCACCAACCATATCCACATCCTGATATCATCAAAGATGTCTCGTAGCATAGTCATGTTTCTAAGCTATCGAACTATCACCTGATATTTCTAATAGAATCTAAAATAGTAGAAATACGAAAAAACACAAAAACTTTTTTTTTTAGTAGTACATAAATACATGAGATATATTTGTTGTGTTTTCGTCAATTTTGAATCTATAGTACTGAAAGTTTTAGAATGCATTAAGTGCTGACGCATATATCTGAGAAAAACTAATAGTATGAAATAGAACAACAAGGTTAGGAAGAAATAATCGAAAAAAAAAAAAAGCGATTTTCGGTTTATTTCGGTCACCAAGATTTTATCCTTTGTTACACTACAATGAATTAAAAATTAGAAGAGAATGTTAAGCGAACACTACACTACATTATTTGAAGCTAAAGAAGAAGTAAAAAAGGTAAAAAGAATAATTGCGTATACGATAAGATTAGAAGCAAAGTGTATGACACAATTGTTGTTTATCAGATAAATGAGCACTGAATTATTTCACGTCATTGAAGACCATAAAGTCTATAAAAAAAAACCAAAGTACATTTTAACACTCAATACAAGATAGTTTATGAACCTTCGATAAATCTTCTGGCGAAGAGTTGGAATTTAATACGAATAGAATACGTTGGGCAGATGCGTATTTATTTCGCCTTGAACACCTCCTATTGAACCATTGCCAAATGGCATAAAATATTCAGGAGGAACAGATGTAGAATGGACGAAAGCTCCACCAAAGTTACTTTCCTAGTAGAATCAACAGAATAAGTAGCGAATTTTATTGCTTTCTTACCATAACTGTAGTTACTGACTGTTGTTTTTGAAAAACTAGTGGTAGTGAATATTCATCAGGTGGAACAGACTTACATGCAGAACTGGTAAAAACAGGCGGTAATTTTATTAATTTATTACAATTATCTTGAGTATCTCGAGAAATTAATGATCGTCTCACTTCAGCTGAAACCAATTTTTTAAATAATGGTATCGATTGTTGCATAACAGCATTTACAATTTTTTGTTCTTCTAGATGAACCGGTGGTTGTTGTCCTTGTTCTTCATTGCACACTTGCTTCTTTGGTTCTTTTGGATTAGTTTGTAACTGATTTTCTAATTGTCGAAGCAAGTTCCCGGCTTGTCGAGTATAATCAGTTAAATGTGATGTGGGAGTCGGAAGTAAACGACATGCAGGCCCATCATTCAGTACAAAAGTATTGCTGCCGTCTATGCCATGGTATTGTAGAAGACAATGAATATCATCGTTCATTTTTAGGACTAAAGCCATTTGTAATTGTTGAATTTGTTTCCAACACTGGTTCTCGCCAGTTGATGCGCCAATTTGTTGTTTTTGTTCAGTTGGCGATTGTTTAGGTCCATTGGATGGTTGTTTAGGTCTGGTTGGTGGCTGTGTAGGTTCGGCTGGTAGTTGTTCAGGTTTAGTTAGTGGCCGTATAGGTTCGGCTGATAGTTGTTTAGGTTCAGTTAGTGGCTGTATAGGTTCGGCTGGTGGTTGTTCAGGTTCAGTTAGTGGCCGTATAGGTTCGACTGGTAGTTGTTTAGGTTCAGTTAGTGGCTGTATAGGTTCGGCTGGTGGTTGTTCAGGTTCAGTTGACGATTGCTTAGGTTCTGTTTGTGATTGTTTAGATTCAGTTGGTGGTTGCCTACGTTCTGTTTGTGACTGTTTAGATTCAGTTGGTGGTTGTTTAGGCCGGGTTGATGGTTGTTTCGATTCAGGTGATAATATTACTTCTTCTGATTCAGCGCCATTCACCTGCTTGATGTAGTCGGACATGATGTAATCGTTTAACTGGGTCGTGTAGTCGGTCAAATGGTAATCGATCAACTGGTTTTTGTAGTCCGACATCTTGTAACGGTCCAACTGGTTGGTGCAGTCGGACATAATGTATTGGTTCATCTGGTTGACATAGTCGGACAAATTGTAATTGTCCAACTGGTTTTTGTAATCGGACATCTTGTAAGGATCCAACTGGGTGATGTAGTCGGACAAGTTGTAATCGTTCATCTGATTGTTGTAATCCGCCATTTTGTGATGGTTCAACTGCTCAATGTAGCCAGAGAGAATGTAATCGTTCATTTGGTGGATGTAATCGGATATATTAGGATCGTTCAATTGATTGATGTCGCCAGACATACTGTAATCGTTCGATTGGTTGTTGTAGTTGTAGAGATTGTCGTCGCTCTCCTCGCTATCGCAGTCGTAGAAGCTGGTACTATTTGTCTGGTTGTCGCACTCGTAGGAATTATCATCGTCATCGTTCTGGCTGTTGTGGTCGTTGAAGTTGCCATGTAATTGATTGACATGATCCTTTTGGTTTTTGGAGTCATGGGAATTGTTGTGGTTTGCTTGATTGTTTGGATTCACTGTAAATTTTGAATACATTCTGTTTTATATAAGATCGAAACTTAAATCGAAATAATTTTTTTTCGACAAAGTAGAAATCTGTTGTTGAATTGGTATAGGCACTCTTAGAATATCTTTTAACCATTCCATATAACTTGTATTCTATTTTATAATGCTGAGAAAATCATCAATGAGATAGAAAATGTAAAGAAGTAAGTGATATTGTCTACTAGGTTATCTATTAGAATATTCTCTTATACATTTGAGAAATCGTGTATTTATGATATGTGTGAGACTTAGGTTTTTAAGAAAAGATTTTATAGGAATAACCAATTCCTACAATTGGACAGTTATTGTATAAAATAGTTTACGTTGTCCAACATCATCGTTTTCTAATCCTTCTTTTGCGTTGCTATCCGGTACATATTCGTAGTGTGCATGTACTGAAATAAGTTCAATTTTCTGTTTTTAGAGTATTTTCCATATGGAGTTTTTATCATTTATTCATCATACTATTGGTCACGAAGGTGTACGTCGGATTCTTTTTTCATTTTTCGTATTGCTGAAAAAACTCATTTATATTGAATTTTGGATTAATATATAGAATTCTATTCATAAATTTTATTTATCTTTTTCAAAATCCACTCTCTATGTAATAAAATTGTTATATTTGGAGTCATCGTAAAAGTCTGAGTTGATTCATGTGTTTTTTTATTGTTTTCAATAGCATCAGTTCTTTTTGAGCTTCCATCTGAAACGATGGCGAGTATTGTTGTGATCAAAAAAATTAGAAAAACGACATCCTCCCACTTTTCTCTAGGCTTTTCAGACGGACAAGAGTGTTTGTAAGCATTAAAAGCTCACTCTTTCAAACTATGTATAAAGAAGGCAAAAAAACAATTAAAATTAAACTTCGAATTACACGAGTCTTACAATAATTTCGAGATTTTATTTTATCTAATCACCCGAGTGAACCAAAAACAATGAAAGACGATCACCATAGATAGTCCGAAATATCCACAACCTTTATCAGGTCTACTCTGAAACGTCTTAAAAATTCGCCATGAGCATTCACCTATTGGAGAAATATACTTTCAATCGTCAGCCTTCTAATAAAACCTTCGTCAGATTATTGAAATAAATGACAATCATGGAGGCCGTTCTAATTAACAGTGAAGTCAACAACAGATAGTATACTTCGTCCATTCCTATCCCGATCTTGATCTGTCTTATTATATTTTGTATTTGCATATGTTGAAAATGTAAGAATACATCGAAATATGAAAACGTAACAGTACAAAGAACAATATTCATATAGCAGCGATGAGCACTAATTTATATACTTTAAAATGTTTATATTTATACTAAATTTCAAAAAATTTTTAATTTAAATCTCTTTATATCATTACTTTATATTATTTTTTTTAAGTATAAATTCTAGCATTTTAAATTCAAGAATAAAGAATGGAGGAGGTTTTAGATGCATTTCGATCCAATTAGAAAGTGAAGACAAACTTATCTGAAAATTTCAGCAAATACTCAACTATATGTTAGTAGTCGTGGCTCACAATTTCAGCTTGATCTATTAAACTTTTGCTCTACTTCGATCCATCAAAAACAGACCACTCTAAATATGCGTAAAAATACCTATAGAGATAACATTGTGGACCGTCATTCTCCATTATATCCTGTAAATCCAGAGTGATGTTTCTATGGTCACTGGTAATTAGTGAGGGCTACAATATTGCAAGAACATGAGGCACTGAAAAAACCTGCCTTGATATCATTGTGAAGTACACAGCCCCAGAAATCTATGAAAAAGCCCTATAGAGATAGCCTTGAGGTCCTTCGTGCTCCACTTTGTGATTCGAACGCAGAGTAATTTTGTGGAACTCACGTAGAATCTCGAAGAAAATAGCCAGTGTAAGTTTTAAGATCGAGGTTTTTTGGCTGCCTCTTCCTCCTTACCCTTCATTACAAGCAACTGCGGACAAAAGATTTGAGACTCTATACAATGTTTTGAGGCCTTCATAATTATTTGAAAAGTTATTTTTCAGTTTACAAATGGTGGAGTAGGAAAACAAGTTTGAAGGATATACATAAGTTCCACATTTCAGCTCCAAAGGAGTTACACTAGCAAACTTTTTCAGAGTCACTAGCAAATCGCAGACACTTGAGGGTGAGTGAAGGCTGCGGGGTATCATGATGATGTACATTGGATCAAAAGTAGAAGTGAAAATGATTATAGAGAAAACATCGGATGCATTTATCCCGCAGTATTAGAGTCAGGCTACTAAATATTTGTCTAGGAGCTGTCTAAATGTTGAGAATATTAGATGCGGTAGATTAATAACTAAGAGAAGAATGTAGATGTCCACTGTGTAAGGAAAAGTGTGTTAAGGTAATGTGAGGATACACTAGTTAATGCTATCAGGTGATTATGAATTATAATACATAGCATAAGATTTGAAGTACTGTGTTGGATAATGTAGCATGCGAATTTCGATTTGACTTTATCAATCTACTTTAAAAGATTATATTTTTGTAAGTAATAATCATGAGGTTGAATGTGAGACATTGTGAATGGAAGGAGCGGTATTATCTTTGAGTATTTTTGATCTGTGAAAGCGAGTGAGTCTGAATGTAGATCTTTTCTGTCACTACAGAAAGACCAATTCCACCTCCACATTTACACTCACAACCGTGCTAAATCAGAGTCAACACCCCAAACCAGACAAGTCAATTCTCATTTGAATCCAATAGTAGAGAATGAACAACCGCAAGGTTACCTCTATAGCGCTTTTTCATGAATTTCTGGGACTGTGTACTTCATAATGATACCAGGGTGGTTTTTATCGTTGCCTCATGTCCTTGCAATATTGTAGCCCTTACTAATTACCAGTGACCCTAGAAAAATCATGATGCTCTTGAATTGCATAGTGGAGAACGACGGTCCACAATGTTGCCTCTATAGGTATTTTTATGCATATTTAGAGTCTCTGTTTTTGATCGATCGAAGTAGACGAAAAGTTTAACGGATCAAGCTGAAATTTTGAGCCATGATTTCTAACATATAGTTGAGTATTTGCTGAAAATTTTAGATAAATCTCTGTTCACCTTTTAATTGGGTCGAAATGCACCCAAAACGTCACTCGTCCTTCGGAATAAGCGATGTTGATTTAATTCTTATTTTAGGATACGGTGATTTAAATTTAGAAAGAAATTGAACTATTATATCAAAAAAAGTGTCATCTCTTTCCAATATAAGTAGTGGTTATTTTTTGCATTTTACATGAATTTTTTTATGCATCTGGCTCTCCAAATTGATAATGGTCAAAAGATATTCCTTCAAAAAGTGTTCTGAATTCAAATTTTGTAGAACATTGCTTTTGATCCTTATGAGAAATCAAAAACCTTCGAACAAAAACTGCATAAAAAAAGCGCGTCACAATTATTGTGAGCATGCAAAACTTGACCTCTTGATCGTATGATTCAATTGCCTAAACGATGGATAAGTGATATATTGTATACATGTTCAAATCTAACTTTCACCTTTACATATTTCTATTTCGACTGATCCGCACTCATCCACTGTAGAAGTCTACAACTCATCCTATATAGGTGTCCCTGACGTCTTTACTTTTTCAATTTAAAATCATTTTCGAACGAGTGTTCCTATCATCTATCTCGAATAGTCTTTGTCTTAAAAAGTTCTCAACCAAGGCTAGTCCCAATGTCTACATTTTACCTTTCTGTTTCTTTACAAATACATAGTCAGGAACGAGTCTTTTGACTCAAGAATTATTCTTATCAGATTTCAAGACTACCGTCAGTCATAGTACGAGGACACCTATACATAATGTTCAGAAAAGTTCGACTAGTCCTGGTCGAGAACTTTTCAGACAAAGACTAAAAGTGATGAGTTGGCATCACTTAGAAAAAGACTGTAATTTGCTCGTCTTTTGCTTACTTGAGCAGTCTTTAAAAACGTACTTCAATGGCTATTGCTACTTTCTAAAAATATTAACATACCAAGAGTGACATGGAAGAAATATTCGGGCTTTTTTCGTTGAAAATCACTCAGATTTTTCATCTTACCTTTTACTCTGGAGATGTTATTCGACGAGGTCAATGCTTTTTCCTTCGTATCTTCATCAATAGCTGAAGTACCATTCCTTTTTGTTTCTTCATTTTCATTTCTTTTTTTATCACTGCCAGTTATATTGGTTGTGTATTTGTTGAGCACTCTATCAAGATTCATATTGGTACTTTTAGCCATTTTAAAATTGCTCTTGAAAGATGAATATTGTCCTTGTTATTAGCTTATATTAATAATACAATGGTTGACGTATACACATTCACAGGCATACAATGAATGAATAAATGCACAATCAATATCAGCAAAGTCATGTATCAATAGAAAAGTTTTTCTTTGGATGTCAAATAAAATCACATATTGCCTTGAGTGACATAATATGTCTGTCGTAACTTGTATCAATGCTAATGTTACGCCTCATTACTTTTCTATCAGTTTTTCTTTTCTTTCTTTGATTAGTACAGACAGACACATTTTAAGTGAAGGCTAGTATGAAACAAAAAATTTTTAATTCAGTTCATGTCTTCAAGAAGAAAAGTTTATGTCTCCCTGCCCACAACAAACTAAGCACTTTTTATTTCGATTATTTCTTCCTGCCATTGTTGTTCTATCCCATTATTACATTATAAATGCAAGCTTGATTGATTAAATTCGATTTGGTTTTTTATAAGAGAACCCAATAATTCTGCAACTTATTTTCAACATGTACAGTTCGACATTAGAGATCATTAATAACAGACTTTACACCATTATTTTTCATTCACGATCGTACAACTTGTAGTTATGTGAATGCAGTAAACAATTAGATTATGAAAAATCATACTAAGTGTTTAGATAATCATCTATCGGCTAGTTCTAATCTTCATACCACAAGAATCGGTTTGGGGTTGGATTTTCGATTTCCTTCGTTCAAGAATATATCAAACACATTCATACTATTGTTTTAGTAAGTGATTTAATTTGATGGTCAGAATATTGATGAGTTAATGATCGTTTTATTTAAATGTTACTTTTGTAGAGGAATTATTTCTGTCAAAGATTTTACTTAGTAAACCAAATTTTTTATTGATTTTTGTCATAATTTTTAAAATGAGAGGTGTTACATTTATTGATACATCCAATAGATTAATCTTCATTCTATACCTATCTATGTGATATATGAATATGAGCAAAAATGCTTTGTTACATAGTAATATCTTCCAAATAACTAACTACTACCTAATATTTCACATAGAATCTGAAATAAGAGAGAAATAAAAAGATTTGTTGTAGTGACAGATAAGCATATCAGAAATATTTGTTGTTATCTCCGTCAACTCCCATTCTATAAGAGTGTAGCTGTGTGAAAAGTGTGGATATGCTTGTGAGGTGTGCATGTTAAATCAATACCCACGCCATATTGCTTTCATTTCTGTGAGTTTTTTGGGTACTACCTTCTGTGGCCTTGTCAATTTTCGGTATGTAAGCGTAGTTTCACTTTCTAAACACACGAAATTTGGTCACGTCTCATTTTATTATATTCAAAGGATATTAGCAGTTATTCCTTGATTTCTCTTCATTGTTATTTTGATCTATGATTGTAAAATAAACGTTCTAAATTCAACACCATATTCAATGACAGAATTTTTGATCATTAGAGTAGGCAGATACATCTACACTAACACATTGACCCACACGTATAGACACATCAACATCCAAATGCGACTTACATATTCCTGACTCAATGAAACGCGAAAAACAGAGAGAGAGGAGAATCGCACGTTTCGTCTGTGGTGGTTGCTTCGGCGAGAATCGAATCCATAGCATTTCTCTGTTTGAAAAATAATCTACGATTGATATGCAAAGTGAAGTAATCGAAGCATTATAGCCTTTTCTGTTATATTGAAGTTCAAGAACTTCATCTTTAAGTGTGTGGGTGTGAGGAGGGTAACAGATATCCTTCCAGTCAACACCCACAGCCACATCCATACCTATACACCCTGTTGATCGATATACTAGTTTATTAGAAGAAGTTTGTATACCTGCAATGCAACAATTATTTCCAGATAACGATTATATTTTTGAAGATAATACATCTCGAACTCACCGTACCGCAGCTGATCCAAAATTTGTAGAAAATATACCTGAATGTATCGATTTTGATGATCAACTCATGAAGATGGATGATGTTTAGCCAATCGAAAATTTTTGGAGTATCATTCCGACAAGACTTAGATAAATATGAATTTAATTCATTACAAGATGTTAAACAAAAATTGTTGATATATGGAAAAATTTAGTCCAGAAAAATGTGAGAAAATGATGAATAGTATTCCAAAAACAAGGCCAACGCATCACCAAATTTGATTATTGATGTCTATGCTAAATAGCATTCAAACAAACTTATAAATTATTTAAATGTTTTGTTGGAATAATTTGTTTTTATTTTTCTCAAAAAATGCAATGTGAAAATATTCATTCAAGATTAGTAAAATGACCACAAGCTAGTAACAAATTCATGAATTTGGAATTATTTTTATTTTAAAAGATAGCTCTAGTTCTGCTGTACACAAATGCATGTTTTGATCAATTATAAATATATAAGTTTGTGACAGATATCGTCGATGTATTGAGAGAGGCTGAAACTTTTGGACCACCCTTTATATTTTACGTACTTTGTGATATCTACTATCCAATACATACTCGCTATAGGGTAACATCCCAGATACACTTAAACGCGAGACCATAGCAGCTCCAATGCTACCTACGATATAGGTTTAAATCTCGAAAATCGATTTTGTTGCCTGGCTGTTCACTGTGAGGGAGAAGCCGCCAAAACCTCGATTTAAAACTTACAGTCAATATTTTCTTCGAACATGTATGTGAGTTTTGCAAAGCATTGATAGTTATGCACGACTAAATAACTGCAAAAGATTAAAAATTTTACTCTCGAGTAAAAGTTTAAAATTCAAAGCGTTGATAAAAATGAACAAAATGAAATGAACTGAAACCAATTTTCTATTCTCTACAGATCATCTTATCTATAGTGACTATTGTCTATTTCATGAAATCAAAGGCAACATAAAAAGACTTTGACAAATCGTTTATTATTATATTTTTTGTGGAACTCACTTATACGCTCCGTGCTCTCGACCACAGATCTTAACTACCGAGACTAAAGATCCTGAACGACATTAATGGCAAAGCTTAGAAGGTTCTAGAACATATTACAACTTTTCTTGTAACTTACATGGCTGGAATACGTTTTTCTGGACTAAACAAGTTGTTACTTGGAAAAATAATCTGTGCTGTACTTGTCAGTTAATCGAAATATATACCAGTGCATTTAGATCTGCTGCTGCAAATATGAGAAATGTTTATAACAGCCTTATTTGCTATCTTATTCAATGCTCATAATAATAAGAATATTGACTTAAGAAAAATGAAATATGAAGATGAAAAATACCAAGCGAATAGCAACAATGTAAACAAAAAATATGGTGCCCATAAAAAAAGAAAACAACATTTCTGTTCGCAACGTAGAAATAGAATAGATAGAGTATGCTGACTTGATAATAATGGCTCATTTAAATTTTTATATGTGTACATATATGTAATCATTTTAAGAAATATAATTCGTTAGCTGTGAAATCTCAAACCTTTCTGATAGTGATCCCTGAGCAAAATCGAAACGTGTCTTAAGTAGCTTAGAATTATTATATTTCATTTTATATTCACACTCATTCAGTACATCAATGACTATATGTAGCAAGAAAATTAGCTGCGTTCTGACGTATAGACAACTATGTTCGAGGGATAAACAGAAGACTTCAAGAGACTTCTGAGACTTCATCAAACTTCAAAGTGAAGTCTCAGTTTTTTCCACCCTGACTATGGTGAATCACAGACTCACATTTTTTCGCTCACATTTAAAGAGGTAAATTTTTGGCACATACATTTTTCATTCTGAACGAGTTAAGGGGGAACCCCCCCTTCGAAAGTCGATTTTTGGAAAAACACATCTTCTTGTAGCCCCAAGTGTCCTCTTTCAGAATATGTATAAACTATATAGGAATGGAACGTATTTTGCCCAATTTTGGCAAGTTTACTGGACGCTATAATGGAAAATCGGGTGTCTTGTTGATTTTCTTTCTTAATTATCGGTAATTAATATCGTTCTACCTTCTTTATTAGCACTCTAAAACCATTACCGTATCGAGTAATCATGTTTTGGATGTTGCAGTCTTATAAGAAAGGTTCAAAATTAGGCTATTTTTCGAAAAGATGGCGCTACAGTGAACTTGGATTCAGAAATTAGCTTAAGAAATCGGCTTATTTTTTTCTTGAAAATACTACCAACTGTAAGAAATTTTTATGGGCTTTTCAGTGATATATAATATGCTCGAATTCTCTCTACAAGAAGATCATCAACTACGTCGCAATGTTGTTATTCGTTTTTCTCAGCTTCACTTTTTTATCGTTTTCTGACCATTGCGGAACATTTTCCCAGTTCACCGCTTGATGTACTCTGCTGATGTTTATTTATTTAAAAGATGAGACTTTTTTCTAGAAATTGTCGGAACAGATTTTCAAAATATATCTCCATTGTTTAGATATTTGAAAATCTTTGAAAGTGCTCAAAGCAGTTTTTGCGATTTTCGGTTTAAAATGATTACTACAATTGAACGAAAACGAATTTCAAAAAACTGTTCCTACAATTTCTAGATAAAAGATTTTTCTTCATTTTGAAACAAAGTTCAACATTTTTCATGCTACCGCGCATCGGGAAAATGTTCCGTGCCAAAACCCCCGTTTTCATGAGTAAATTGAGTATAGCTTCTTAATTATCAAAAATGATTGGTTGAAATTTTTATCAGATGCTAGTTACATTAGCTTTTCTATTTCCTGAAATTTTCATCGAAATCTGTTGTATCGTTTAGAAGATAGGTTTCGGAGGGATGGTTCCCCCTTAAAAAGCAGCTATTTGCATACACATACGAGAAAAGAATAAAAACAAGCCATGTGCATAGAACAGACAAGGACACATCATTATCTGTACAAATCATAGAGGACAGAAGGCAAAGAAAAAAAAAATGTATCACATCATTATATTACTCCATATTTTGCTTTTATTATATAAACCAATAAAGAAATAATATTCGATTTATTCTGTATGTATAACGTCTTTAATCATAGCTGTCTAATGAAGGAAAATTGCTCAAATTTCAACACAGTCTTACTACCTAAGCGGGAGAATGCTATTTTCAAGTTCAATAGTGATATCCGTAGTCAAATTAATACTGAAGAACAGCTAGTGAACGAAACCATTTTGGCACGGCGTCAACAGCTTTCCATCATGGAAAATGTCATTATCATTTGGTTGCGTTCAAATCTTCAAGAATTCAATAAAGATTATCAACACTCAATCAGTGAATTTCAAGACATTGCTGATTCAGTTGAAACATTTATAGATGTCGATCAATGTGTCGCGATTATATTACTGATGTTGAAGATGGAAAAAACGTGTTCATGATTGTTTCAGATGGTCTAAGTCAACAGATCAGTCCTCTAATTGAAGATATTTCTCAGCTTAACTCAGTTTATGTATTTAGTCATCAAGTAAAACATGAACAATTGGCAAAAGAAAGCCAAAAAATCAGAGGAGTCTTTACTCAAATTGAAAATATATGTGACTCACTCAGAAAACTTATTCGTCAGTCTGAAATTGACTTGGCATCGATGACTATTGTTTCCACAGCCCCTTTTACTAATTTCGATGAACTTGATCCATCATTTATGTATTCACAATTACTCAAAGAACTGATCTTGGAGACCAAGCATGATAAAAAAACAAAAAGAGAGTTTGTTGATTTTTGTCGTGATCTTTACGCTGGCAACGATGCTCAGTTGAACAAAATTGAACGTTTTCACACGGACTATGAACTTCATTCATCTATTTGGTGGTACACGAAAGAACCATTTGTCTATGGTATGATCAATAGTGCTTTGAGAAATTTCGACATCGACATTATCCTCAAAATGGGATTCTTCATGCATGATCTTCATCGACAAATCGAACAATTACATTCCGAGACTACTCAGACTACAAAGCTGATCCTTTATCGAGGACAAGGCATGTCACATGCTGACTTTGAGAAGATGAAGAAAAACAAAGGCGGTCTCCTTTCGTTCAACTGTTTCCTGTCAACAAGTACTGATCGACAAGTTTCGCTTGCATTTGCCGACAGTGCTCGGTATAATAATGACTTGATAGGCATTCTGTTCAAATTGGAGCTCGATCCATGCCTTCCATCAATCCCATTTGCATCGTTGAACAACATCAGTTATTACTCGGACATAGAAGAAGAGATTTTGTTTTCAATGCACACTGTATTTCGAATTTGTGAAATGAAACAAGTCGAAGAGCGATTGTGGGAGATTAATCTAACATTCACTAACGACACTGATCAACAACTGAAACGTTTAACTGACCACATGCGAAGCGAAATTCAGGGGACGACTAGCTGGCATCGCATGGGGTTACTGATGATCAAAGTTGGCAAATTCAACAAAGCAGTAGAAATCTATAAAACACTGCTTGAGACAATACATGGCGCTGGTACAGAAGAGGCTATGACAAGACTGACAGCCATATACAACAATAAAGCTCTGGCACATGAGCTGATGGGAGACTTCTCAACTGCACTCTCATATTTTTATCAAATACTGGAGATGCAGCAAAAATATCTTGAACCTCATCATCCACAGCTAGTTTTAACTTATAATAACATAGCTGGAACACATGGTTCCATGGGACACTATCCAATTGCACTCAAATATTACGAAAAGGTACTTGATATTCAACAGAAACATCAACCATCGAACGATGCAGCATTCGCTACTACATACAATAATATTGGTGAAGTTCACCAATCAATAGCAGACTATTCAACTGCACTTTCATACTATCAAAAAGCACTGAATATTCAACAACAATCCCTTCCAAACAATCATCCATCGCTAGCTACAACTTATCATAATATCGCAGTGGCAAACAAATCTTGTGGAGATTTTACAGCAGCACTGTTGCACTATAACAAGGCACTTCAAATCAAGCAAAAATCTCTCCCTCACAATCATCCGGAGTTGGCTACAACATATATCAGCATTGGTGAACTTCACCGATCTCTGGGAGATTACTCGACTGCACTTTCACACTGTGAGCAGGCGCTTTATATTCAGCAGACTGTTCTACCACCTAATCATCCTGACCTAGCAATAACCTATAATAACATTGCAACGACATATAATTCTATGGGAGACTATTCAACTGCACTCGGACACTATGAAAAAACACTGGAAATTCAGCAGAAATCTCTCCCATCCACGCATCCATCTCTGGCAACAACATTTGACAACATCGGTGGAGTCCATCGATCATTGGGAAACTACTTAAAAGCAATTTCATACTGTCAACAAGCGCTTCGTATCCAGCAGCTAGCTCTTCCTTCCAATCATCCTGATCTGGCAAATACCTACAATAACATTGCAGCAACCAATGAAGCCATGGGAGACTATTCCGCTGCACTCTCATATTATGAAAAAACACTAGAAATTCAGCAGAAATCTCTTCCAGTCAGTCATCTATCTCTAGCTACTACCCTAAACAACATTGGTGCAATAAAGTGTTCGATTGGAGAGCTTTCAGCTGCGTTGTCATACTATGAGAAAGCCCTTGAAATCAGACAAAAATCTCTCTCTTCCAATCATCCTCTTCTGGGTACAACCTACAATAACATTGGTGGAGTGCATTTTTCGATTGGAGATTATTCGGTTGCGTTGTCATACTATGAGAAAGCTCTTGGAATCAAACAGAAATCTCTGCCTCCTTATCATCCTGAGCTGGCCATAGCCTACAATAACATAGCTGCAACATATGATTCCATGGGGGAGCACTCAACTGCGCTCTCATACTATGATAAAACACTGGAAATTGAACAGAAAACTCTCCCAGCTAGTCACCCATCATTGGGAATAACCTATAGAAACATCGGTGAAGTCCATCGATCAATGAGAAATTACTCGAAAGCGATCTTGTACTGTGAACAGGCATTGTATATCCAGCTGAGAGCTCTGTCACCTAATCATCCTGAACTGATAATAACCTACAATAATATTGCTGCGGTATATAAGTCTATGGGAGACTATTCAAATGCACTCTTATATTATGAGAAGAAACTAGAAATTCAGCAGAAATCTCTCTCATCCAGTCATTCATCTCTTGCTACCACCTACAACAACATTGGTGGAATCCATCAATCAATGGAAAATTACTCGACAGCCATCTCATACTTTGAGCAGGCTCTTCAAATCTATCAAAAAGCTCAACCACCTAATCTTTCCGAGCTGATAATAGTATACAATAACATTGCTGCGGCATATAATTCTATGAAAGACTATTCAACTGCACTTATATATTATGAAAAAACATCGGAAGTTCAGCAAAAATCTCTTCCCTCAAATCATCCTCAGTTGGCAATAACCTACAATAATATTGCTGTTGCATATAACTCCATGGCAGACTACTCAACAGCACTATCATACTACGAAAAAGCATTGGAAATTCAGCAAAAATCTCTCCCTCTCAATCATCCTCAGTTGGCAATAGTCTACAATAATATTGCTGTGGCATATAATTCCATGGAAGACTACTCATCAGCACTGTCATACTACAAAAGAAAACTGGAAATTCAGCAGAAATCTCTCCCTTCTAATCATCCTGAGCTGATTACAACCTACAGCAACATAGGCGAGATGCATCGCTCCATGGAAAACTTTTCGATGGCATTGCCATTCTATGAAAAGGTACTTGAAATCATACAACAAGCAATTGAATTCAATGATTCAGAGCTGGCTAGCACCTATAGAATTATGGGTTGCTTACATGAGGCAATGGGAAACTACTCCACTGCGCTCACATACTATGAGAAGGACCTAGATATCCAGAAGAAAACAGACCCACTGGAATATTCATCTTTAGCTATGGCCTATGGTAACATTGCACTGGTTTATTCTTCAATGAGCGACTATTCAACTTCACTTTCATACTTTGAGAAGACCCTTGAAGCCCAACAAAGATCTTTGCCAATCGATCACTCATCAATAGCCGTCACTCACTACAGTATGGCGACAGTACTTGAACATCTTTGTCGTTTTCAGGACGCCTTCGAACATGCCGAGCGAGCTGTTGATATTGCCCGTCAAACATTTGGTCCGGATCATCACGAAGTTAAAGAAAATCAAGACTATCTCGACAAATTGCGTAATAAACTCTGATTTAATTGTGGACACATCCTATGCTGATATTCATCTCAATGCTATCTATATTGTCTATCCCAAAATGTTTGTAAGCTTTCTATCTTGATTTAGTCTTATTATATAACAATGTTTGAGTCTTTAATTTGTTTGAAGATGTACCACCAAATTCTCTACAAA